>ML277514.1:27094-74126 GCA_005239495.1 Nicotiana undulata
CCCCCCCCCAGTGAGCGCAGGTTCCTACTGAGTGCGAGTGTCGAGTGATGAGTGATTGGGAGACATGAGTGACAGTGAGGTTGCGCGCGTGGCTGATACTGAGTGATGGTGAGGTGCTGAGGGAAATTATTAAGAGTAATGATTATGGCCCGAGGGGCAGTTTTATGATGATATTTTACTGAGTTTTTTACTATGATTCACTTCATTTTTCAAACTGATATTACTGAGAGCTTTACTGAGAAATATTGGAAAAATATACTTGTTTCAAAAGATTTTCTGGAAATTGATTTTTGAACTTATGTATTATATTGAGACTTGATGTTTTACTGTTTTGTGGATTGGTGTTTTGTACTGTGTGTTTCATATACTTCAGACTATGATTTATTTTCATTATTACTGAGTTGGCATACTCATCATTACTCCGTGCACTCCTGTGTGCAGATCCAGATACTGGTTCGGAGCAGTAATCGTCCGAGCTCGTTGTCATCAGTGTTTGGGATTTCGAGGTAGTTGTCCAGCGTCCGCAGCTTCTCCACTTCCCTTCTTCATATAGTACTTAGTATTTGATTCATGACATTTATTATGACATTAGCAGAGTTAGTTTATTTCTTAGATGCTCGTGATCGGTTGACTCCAGTCCTGGGGATTTGTTTAGACTGTTAGTTTATATTATGCGTCGTTAAAGACTTAAAGAAATTATTTTATACTCTGGTTGCTGGTTATTATTGATTTTTTAGAAATTGTATTAAAACAAAATATGTAGTTATGTGATGGTTGGCTAGCCTAGTTCCACGATAAGTGTCATCACGATTTTTTAGGATTTGGGCTCGTGACGATGAGCCAGTTAAAAGACACATATAAAAGAAGTGGAGCGTTTATTAAATGAGATGTTTAAGGGAGAATTTAAGCAAATAGTGCTCTTATACTTAAAGTTATTGAATGTCTTTTTTAACAGATACGCAATAACTTTTTTTTTTTTAAAAAGAACCAAAGAGAGTAATAATTTGGCAACGGAAACCCTTAAAAGAAATTCTTTGGCCCTTCTTAATTATTTGATTGCAACAGGCCATGTCTCCGAGAAATTATAAAACTATTGTGAGACATGCATGCCCCTTGTGGCCTTGTTTGAAATCATATATATTGGGACTGGGAAATAGAAGAATTTTCATACTATTCTTATGCATAATCATAAGATAATTATAGCTACATGCTTACTATTGATAGATTTTTTTAGCTTCATCATTATTGCTCCAAAGGTACGTAGAGCTCCCTCAACCGGCCCCCACCCAACGAATATTTAAAAAGAAAAAACGTGTGAATGAAATAAAAAAAATTGTAGGTACAAAGTACATATATAGTTAATTAGAACTAAAAGAAGGACATATTATGTGAAATAGTACCACAAATATAAAGAAGCTGATGGAAAATCTGATGTGCGAATTTAATATGAAATACGTTGCCCTATAGTTCAATTTGTAGCATATAAGCTAGTTGAACCTCCTTATTCAAGAGCCATATATCGTATCTTACTAGAAGTTATCTAGCCATAACAAACATAAGTGGTGTACACATATACCATGCATATACACAAATAATTAAGGAAAGACCTAATTAGTACAGGCCAGTCTAGAATTTAATCAAATGATACAGATTATCATTGTACACGCTCTCTTTAATTTGGATGCTGCGGATTTTAGTATAGGACTTCATTTCCCTAAAATTATGTAACTATATGTATAGTTCAAATTTAAGACAATGGATGCAGTCGCATATATGCTAGGGTATCATCACTTTTAGCCTACGCCAAAAATTATTTATATTCAATAGCCGAAAAAATCTATAAATTTTTCTTAATTTTTGTATATAACATACAAAATGTAAATATAATATAAAAAATATATACTTTTTCGGCTATTATTGAGAACGGCTATAGAATCATTTTCCCTATATGCTATCTCAATAGTTAGGAGTGTTACATTTGTCCATATGTTGATGAGGATTGAACCCTAATGTCTAGATTGTAATGTTTTTTCGACGAGATTGTACGAAATCTTATACTCCTATTTGACATAAAATTTAAAGTAGGAAACTAGTCTAGAATGCATTAGATCAAGAAAATATTACTCGATCTGATAAATAGAGAGGAATACTGCAAATATTAGCTATTCAACTAATAGATACTTTTAAATTTGAGTAACCAAGATGAATTTGAACATAACAACAATCATATATTACATAGTCTAAATCTTTTCTGAGCCATATTATTTCTTACGGAAACTTAACTAGCCATGCTATATATATATATATATATATATATATATATATATATATATATATATATATATATATATATATATATATATATATATATATATATATATACATATATGGTGTAGTGGATGGGATTGCTCTTCCCTTAACCAGAGGTTTCGAGTTCGAGCCCTGAGTATGGACGGTAGGAAGCGATTCCCTCCGAATGGGGCCCTACGCGACGCGAATCCGGAATAGTCGGGCTCCAATACGGGTACCAGACACCGAATGAGAACTACCAAAAAAACATGTATATAACGAAGAACCTAATTTTTTTCGAGGCAGATTTAAGATTTGAAATTAATTGGTGCGAAATACGGTCACACCACTTTTTGGCAGCGGATGAGATCTTAGTATTACTAATTCTTTATTTTTAAAATTAATTAACTGTATTTACAGTTCATATACAACAGACGAACAAATCTCTCTTATAGCGGACACCCATTATCTATTCAACGTGTAGTAATTAAATTTGAGTAATCAAGATTGAATTAGGCAAAACAACAATCATTTATCATAGTCTTTACCTAACTGAGCTTTTAGCAAAGCAATAGTCAAAATTTAAGGCTTAATTAGTGAATGGCTATGGCCTATGAGAAGATGGATATATACAATGCATCAGCTAAATTTAGCAAAAAGATAGAATTTCACAAATGTTCCCCATATGTTAGCACCATATAGATATCTTATAATAGGGGGAAGCAAAAGCTTCAATTAATAAATTAATGTGACCATGCATATATAGTAGCTAGCTACCATTGTTGACTTTACAATAGAAACAAGTTTGGTGATATTTAACCAGACAAACACGAATATATATGTGGTGGTCCTTCTTCGTCCATTTCAACATGGGAGGAGGTAGGGTAAAACTCAATCGTTTTTGCTTAGACCTCGTATTTGTTTAGAATATTCATAAATTTGGATAAATATTTAATTGCGATTTCACTAACTAAAACATGTTATGGGTTTGACGTCAAATTTAGAACCCATAAATTTTAAAACCTAATTGTGCTTCCGCATTTGAATGTCCAACTAATAAGAAAACATAAAAGGAAAAGAAAATTGGGAGTCATTATTGGTTTTGCATGAATTGTTTTTCTTTGATTTAAAGACTCAATGAGGAAATATCACAACTAATCAAATGACAAGGACCATTAATCCCAGGCCAAATTAATCCCAGACTCAATGAGGAAATATCACAAAATTTATTTCCAAATTCATGTTTTCTGTAATCTATTTAATACGCCACGTTAACAAACTGGTTGACAAAATAAATCCAGTTTGAATTAAGAAAGTGTTCGAACTATGCTCTTAAATAAATTAAATCTTGAAAGCATAATGATAGTGTTCAACTTGCAATTTAAACCTGATTAATACTACTTGTAGCTAGACTCCTGGCAAACATGGACAGGGAAAATAGATATATTCATCAAATTAATCTTTAGAAGCAACAAATGGTTGCCGTTGGTCACATTATTAGTCAAATCTAGCATTAAAGGAATAAGACATACTTGCACGTAATATCCAGAAATAGTTGAATAAAATAATAATGATGTAGAAATTAAAGAAAGTGATGTTTTGTCGTTCATGTTGCTTTTAGCACTAGAAACTGGCGTTTTCAACAACATATGAAAAATTGGACATGTTTAATATATAACCACCGGCGATTACTCCTGAGAGATGTGCTGCCACAAATACCATTCTTCATTTCACTTTAATACAACAAAAAATACTTATTAGTGTAACAGTCCAGCTCGCTAGTAATATTTATGTTTTGGGTCTAGATCCTTACGAGTTTAAAGTGCGTCACTAGGGTCTAAGGCTTGTTTAACTTATATACCTAGCATTCCTTTTGTGTTTTGCCGATGTTGCCCCGCTTAATTGGGATTTACCTGAACTCTGACCCACCGTCGACAAGGGTGACACATGAGTGACTCTGATACAGTAACAACCCAGCCTACTAGTGATTTTTTTCAACTCTGGGCCTAGACCCTCACGGGTTTAAAACGCGTCACTAGGATCTAAGGCTTATTTAACCAGCATCTCTCTTGTATTTTGTCGATGTGGTACTTTGTCTAAAGCCTGGGGTGTTACAATTAGACACATAATTTCGGAAAGTAAGTTATTTTTGGTATTTGATTATCGAAAAATATTTTTTTATATGCAGAAAACATTTTCACCAAACGAGAGAAAATTAATTCAGTCATTAAATTATTGAGCGTTAGATTCTAATATCTAAACTGATAAGCTTGGTAGCAATCAGAGTAAGTGGGAAAGAAAGAGGAGAAGAAATTATTTACCGTAAAAACAGATAACAATTGAATTTATACGTAGTTTTAAGGATACGTTATATAACTTGTCATAAATTGAGAAAATATAAATATTAATATTGAAATTGACTGTAAAAGAACTAAATGCAAACCAAACGAATCGAATAGCCTTCTCCCTCAAGTTCGATCACCCTCGAACCAAGTGAAGATTCAACTGATATAAGAACAGAGTAACAAGATAATGAAAGCTAGAAGAAAGGAGGATATTGCTTTGTATTGCGTAAATGAGATGTGTTTTACAAATGATCAGACCCCCTTTATATAGTAGGGGAGTCTTACTCTTAGTACAGTTCAAAATGAAGTAAGAAATCTCGTGATTGGCTAATTAATCGGTCTATCCTTGATACATGTCGAGATCTTCGTCGTGATCCACGCTCGATCGCGGATATTTCTTATTTCCGTTATCCGGCTCAGCAAATCTCCCTCGATCTCGATTTTGTTTGGTCCTGGGAGCTCGAGCTTTGACTGTGTAACCTCAGACCTCGAATCGGTAAGGGTTCGAGTCAAACCTTAACCTATCACATTCCAGTCTCGATCAGTTCATGCAAGGGGTGGGCTCGATTTTTTCGTATACTGATAGTCCCCTCATTTCTCGGAATCAGGGTGACGAGAAATGATATGAACTTCCAAATCCCGCCTCGATGGGTCATGACGTAAGCGACGAACCCGACTATGACGCAAGCGACGAATAGATACCAATATATCTCGTCAGTCCAGTTACCAAAGCATTAAATGCATGACAGTCGCTGGTCGACCACTACCGGTTCTGAACCGTCACCAGCAAGTTATAAGTACCCTAGATTTTTCTCATTCAAACTTTTACGTTCAAAGATCTTCCTACTATTGCTTTTTCTTTAAAATTCCCTTTGCTTTACAACATTTGCACCCAAATTTTTTGAACTCTCATCAAACTGCATACTATCTTAATTCTCTTTTCTCCTGTTTATCAATGGCGAAAACTTCAAAATCCGTACCGCAAAAGGATGCCATTCTTCATCACGATCCGCCGGTGGTGAGACTGCGGCGGAGCCTCACCCTGAGGAATTCGTTCTGGCAGGGTGCCCAACTATTACTAATTTTAAGGTCGAAAAGACCTCCTCGGTACTGGGCCGATGTGATCCGATCTCAAGGTACATATGCACAATCATTGAAGACCTCCTCTCCAAGGTTAAATAGGACTGCAACTGGAACAATAAGCATGTGGTAGTTCCTTCGCCCAAGGAATCCATCACTACCCACGTGGAGAGTTTTCTAAGTGTTTACACTTACCCTTTCACGTTCGGTCCCTTTGACCCTATCATCTTTGCCTTTTGCAAAAGGTGTGATGTGACTCTCGACCAGATCCATCCTTCCTTCTGGAGAATATTGATTCTCCTCCAATTTTTCGTAAGCAAGATCGAGGGATGTCTCTTTACCCTCGACCACCTTATACGCCTCTACAATCCCCAACTCTATTACTCGTCGGTCTAGTAAAGCCCCGTTCTCCAGCATAGATGAATCTTGAGACAGAGGTTGGATAGGCTTATTTGTTAGAGTGAAGACTTCGGACTTGATCCCTGCTAGAGACATGCCATTTCTCGAGAAATGGAACATGAAACGTAAGTAGTACTTCTCTTTGAAGGTTTAATCTCGTTGCTTTTCTTCTTATTTCTTTCTTCATTGTTGTTTTTTGGCGTCGCAGTTGTGGCCAGATGCCGAACCCAATTCCGGAACTTAAGGAATGGGTCAAAGGCCTTGTGTTACAGAGGTCGTACTCCGAGCGTGCTTGGATGGAGTTATCGAAGGGTCGATGGGAGGCCCAAAATCATGGTAAGTTTCTTTCTTAGAACTGTGATCGTTCGGGCTTCTTCTCGAGCTTACTCTTCTTTTTTCCTTTGTAGGCCTCGGGAAGGATGTTGCAATGAGGGCCCTATCTAGTGGCAAAGAAGTACTTCCCGGACCACCTGCTCCGAAGCAGGCCAAAGAGAAGAAAAGGAAAGGGGCTCCGAGTTCCCCGGGCTCGTAAAAGAAGAGACCGGCGAGGAGGTATCGCAAGCGTAGAGGGACACCGGTTCTATGCCTTCGGCCTCGATCCGCCGATTAATGGATGAAGAAGATAATTCCAAATTGGTGGCCCGCATTTAGGCTGGTGTCACCGTACAAGAAGTCTCGAAGAAGAAGAAGAAGAAGAAAAAGAAGAAGATAATTCCAAATTGGTGGCCTGCATGTAGGCTGGTGTCACCGTACAAGAAGTCTCGAAGAAGAAGAAGAAGAAGAAGAAGAAGAATTATCGAAGAATAAGAATAAGAAGATAATTCCAAATTGGTGGCCCGCATGTAGGCTAGTGTCACCGTACAAGAAGTCTCGAACTGACGGGCGCTGAAGTTGAAACATCCCAACATGAAGAGGTCGGTGAGAGAGCTCTAGTGAAGCTTCCGAGCGAGAAAGGGTCGAGCCCATTCTGCCCCAAGCTAGGGGTCGAGAGAGAGACCGGGGGCGATGGTTCTCAAGCTGCGGAAACTGCCCCAATAGATGAACTTGGAGAGGTCGACATCAACGGGTTTCCTAAGATTTCGGATGTCATGATCCGTGAGGCCAGTATGTTGAGTCATCAGGGGGTGACTGATATCCATGTCTTCTTGGATGGGGTTGAGTCCGCTGCTTTGGAAGACGTCACCGGGCTTGGTGACCTGCCGGTACCAAGGAAAGAATCGTCGTCGGGTGCCACCGGGTCTTCTTCAGACCCAAAACTGGTGGATCGATTCCCGGCCCCAAGTGTTAATCCTGACCGAAGATGGTCAATAGTTTTCTCTATCCCGGAGGATGCCCGGGTTTTCTCTTCCCCTGTGGGCTCACTAGTTACCTTCGGTGTTTGGTGACCGAATAAGATCAGGCAGTGATGGACGAGGTGGAAACCCCCTGCCTATTCAATGAAGCCCAACAAGCATTAAATTGGGTAAATTCATGTGTCTTTTTTTCTCATATATTCTAACTTTTAAAGTTGTAAATAACCACAACATCTTCCCTTATGCTTGCAGGCTTCAGAGCTGCATCATGAGGCTTTCCTCCGATATCAGGAGGAATTAACTCATCATGAAGCCAAGGTCCGAGAGCTCACTGAAAAAAGTGACCCATACAAGCTTCTCACTGAGAAGCTTCAGGACCATTTAGTAACGGCTCCGGGCGAGCATGCCGAGATGGCCAAAGATGAATTTGAGATAGTAACTAATGATTTGATCCTGCAGGTCCGGTAGAGGCTCGAACTGATCGGGGAGCTTCAAAAACAAGTAGATACAATACAAGCCGAGACTGAAGAATTCAACGAGAATATGGACATCTTAGCCTCAAAAAAGGAAACCGTCCAAGCACAACTGGAGTCCGTCGAGACCCAAATCCAAGATGCAAAACAGAAGGCCTTGGTGCAGGTCGATAAAATCAAGTAACTATAGTCTCAATTGAACTTGGGCTATTTTTGACAAGGCAAACTTGGCCAATGAACTTGAAGTGGCCAGATCTGAGGTGGCCGTGGCCAACACCAAAATTGACGCTAAAGTGGCCCAATTTAAGGTCGATGTCGAGGTTATCCAAGAGAAGTCCAAGAGCATGGTGGACCATGCAAAATGGAAAGCTCGAAGGGAAGCCCTCGAGGGAGTTCATGCTCAGGGCTTTGATATTATGGCCGAAATCGAGAATGCCAAAGTAGAGGAAGCCAGGGCCTGGAAGTTGGCCTTTCTTGAGGAAGACTCCGAGAGCTTAACTGAATCCGAAGACGGGGAAGATCCCGAGGATAGAGATGCTACCTCCGATGAAGACCGGGCTACTTAGGCCTTTATATTTTTTTCTTTATTTTGCATCTTTTCTGAGGCCGTTCACTACTACAAAAAAGACCTTTAGCGTCAATTATTTAGCGGCAATAAGACAATTGTTGCTAATAAATTCTTTAAGCTAAAAAATTAGCGGCACATGAACATTAGCCAGTAAAAGATATCCTTTTACCGGCAATAAAAATACAATTTCCACTACAAATTACTAATTAAATTTAAGTTTTTATTATTTTTGACTTTTCCCTCTCCACAAAAACAAAGACATCGTTCCCTCCAAAACAGATTTATCGTTCCCTCCCATTAGAATTGTGTACGAACTAGGAAAACATATTTCCCTTTAATAGAAAGGGATACCGTCAAATTGAATAGGAAAACCTAAATTGTGCGTCAATTCCAGATTTCCAGTACACGGTGAATTGCGTCAATTCCAGATTTCCAGTACACGGTGAATTGCGTCAATTCCAGATTTCCAGTACACGGTGAATTGCGTCAATTCCAGATTTCCGGTACACAGTGCGTCAATTTCATCAAGGTCGTCGATTATTTTCCAGGTAAGTTCTCTCGTTCCTCTGACCTTCTCTTCTTCCCCTGTTAATTTCTCTAATTCCCTTAACTACCGCGGGATATTTCAAGTTTTGTAGAGTTAGCCATTAGTTTTTGTTGTTCGAGTTCTTCTCATTCTCTATCCTGAAAGTAACACTCACTTTAATGTTGTAAAAAGAACTGATGTCCAATCTTAGAGAAAGAACATATTGATATATATATCTTCTGCACGAAAAATAAGCTTTTAATTCTTTTGCCATTGGAAAGCAGAGGAATTGTCAACTCGGCAAGTTCTAGATCTGTTAGTTCTTTTCAAGTTTTGTAGAGTTAATTCAGTAACTATCGATAGTTCTAGATCTGTTAGTTCTTTGCAATAGATTTTTGATTGATGTTGCTCGATATTTTATATGGATTGATCGATTTACAGTGGATTGATGTTGCTCGATTGTTTATTTGGATTTATTTACAATGGATTGATGCTTGATGTTGCTCGATTGATTATATTGATTGTTTTACAGTGGATCCTTTTTGCTTGATTGTTTTATATAGATTTATTTACGGTTGTTTGATGATGCTTGATTGTTCAAATTGGCGTTGCCTTTTCTAACAAACTCTCTTTAATCATTTTGATAGTGTTTGAAGACATTGATTCATCCCAACTCTGAAAACAGAGTGGTTAATGAAAGAAAACAAACATCTGTGACAGAGTATTATAAGTGTAAAGCACAAGACGACACGTTTCGACATGAACTGCTTCCTTTAGGTTACTCTTCAGTCTTCGGGAAGCAATTGTAGAAAGCAAAATAGTTAATTGGCTTTGGTCTTTTATATTACAGTTAGGTGCGTAATGGTTTTTGTATCCAAAAGGATTATTTGACCCTCCTACTTGTATGATTATTTTGGTATTATAAATGGATTCCCCAGCAGTTCATATTATTTTTGACATGTCTCCTTTAATGACTTAAGTGAAATAGGTATGTTCATGGTATCATGTTTTTTCTACACTCTCAGTAATTCAAGTAGCTATATTGTTGTTACCCTTAGATCCTATTGAACTTCATGATTAATTGATCTAGGTCATATGTTGATAATGATGTATCGAAATTTCTATTAACCAAGAAATTGGAGTAAAATCAGGTTTATAAACTTCTTTGAAATGCTACCAACACTTGTTACATTGTACCATCTTGATACCTATGATGTTCTGCTATCCTGACCCAGTTCTTGTTGTCATGTCAATGTGTTTTGACTCTAATTAGTAGCTTGCTCATTGCAATAGAATAATCTCTATATTTTCTCTGAAATAACTTCAAGCCATGTAATGAACCTTATTAGTGTATTAGGGAACCGACACTCAGATCTCAACATAACTTGACTAAGGTAGATTTCTATAGTGAGTGTTGAAATTTGTCATCTCATGCTTGTTTGAGCCCTGTGATGAAAACTACAAGAAACTCCCTGCTACCATGTTAATCAAATAACTCTTCTTAGCTTCTACAACTGAGTTCACACCTATTGTAGAAATACAAATGTACCCATAGAGCTTTTTATTACACTAGCTTGAAGAGGTATATCCTTGTATCTATGTGTTCACCTATAATAGTCATGATCTTTCTGTGATAACTAAATGGTTTGAGTTTAGCGAGCGATCCTATATATAAGAGACTGATCCTAGTGATATGTCCTTGTTTAAATGATTTTAACTGTTAAGCTAAGCCATGATGTTGTAATGACTTATACACATACTCATGTACTAAGTGTTGCTAATGAACCTGTTTGCATATCTAGGTGTTAGTATACTGTGATTTTTAGCTTAACTGTTAAGGTGATAATGTTTTTTTGTGAAATGAATGCCTGCTCTTA
Source organism: Nicotiana undulata (assembly GCA_005239495.1). NCBI lineage: Eukaryota > Viridiplantae > Streptophyta > Magnoliopsida > Solanales > Solanaceae > Nicotiana > Nicotiana undulata. The sequence continues at coordinate 37,944 of ML277514.1, forward strand.
GCTATGTTGAATCCTTAGAAGTATTTGAGACATGTTCTTATAATCTGAACATGCCTGGGAGAATTTTGGAACATTAATCCTTCTACGCATATATTGCCAAAGCTCATTAACAACATAGCCTGAGGTAGCTTAATTTTTTCTAATACAACACCATCAAAATAGTTAGTTGCATATTGGGTTTAATAGAACTAATACTTTCATAGATGTGTGTTTTGTGTGTAAAGTTGTTCTTCATCATTCAATTTATGCTATTTTTATAGGTTTGTTGACATCCTAGAAAGAATAGGAGTTGGCATATTCATTTGTTTCTGGTATATGTTGTTAGAACTGAAATTTAATGTTTTCTAGTGTTTGTTTTTGGACATTTTTAATTTTTAAGAGCACTTAAACTGAAGCGAACACTACATACTATAAACAGGAATTGTTGCGAGGAGTTATTAACCTTTTTTATTATATGCGAATATCGCGTAAAGTGGAGTGCATGAGTAAATAATTAGAAATGGTTGTTGCATCGTAAAATGATAGTTTTAATAGATTTATGTTTGATAGTTTCAATTGTTAAAATGATATCTTGAGCTATGGAATTACCTACTAATAGGATGGTTATTATATTTTGAACTATCTTTTTACTAACAAATATGTAACTCTTGCAGTAATTATAGAAAGGAAAGGAATATCTTGAACGTCATGGACAATCCTAGAAATAAAAGATGGATGTATTGTGATAGACTTAGTAAAGAATATTTGGATGGAGTAGAAGATTTTTTAAATCATGCCTTTTCTGGAAAACAACCTGGAGAAAAAATTGCATGTCCTTGTACAGAGTGTGTGCTTATCCATCAAGTAAATCGGGCTACATCATATGATCATCTTGTGATTAATGGTATTATACCGTCATATGATACTTGGTTTTGTCATGGAGAGTCTCTAACGGGATCAAACAATGCTAGAGAAAATAATCGCAACCAATCAACTCTAAGGGGCGATGATATGCGAGGAATGATACATGATGCATTTGGAGGTGTTACACAGTTCATGGATACTGACATTAGTGAAAGTGGTGGCATAGAGCAAAACGCACAAGAGAATACTGCTCATCCGTCTGGAAATCAATCTCATCCAGAGGTGGATAAATTTGAACGGCTCATGAAGGAGACAAATGAAGAACTATATCCTGGATGTAAGAAGTTTAGCAAAATGTCCTTTTTGCTGCATATATATCGTATAAAATGCATGTACAAATGGTCAAATGAATCTTTTAATTCTTTGCTTGGACTATTGAAAGATGAGCTTCCTGAAGGAGCAAAATTATCTCATTCTTTCTATGAGACCAAAAAGATAGTTGAAGGCTTGGGCTTAAAGTATGAAAAAATTCATGCTTGTCCTAACGATTGCATGCTTTTTAGGAAAGAGTTTGCTAATAAGAATGTTAATAAATGCAAAGTTTGTGGGGCTTCTAGATGGAAAAATGATGCTAGAAAAATTCCAGCCAAAGTCCTAAGGTATTTTCCTTTAAAACCAAGGCTACAGAGATTGTTTATGTCTTCGGAAACTTCTAAAGCAATGCGATGGCATCATGAAGAGCGCAACAAAGATGGAGTTCTACGTCATCCTGCAGATTCTGAAGCTTGGAAAAATTTTGATAGTAAATATTCCGAATTTGCTGGAGATCCTCGCAATGTGCGCCTAGGATTAGCTTCTGATGGGTTTTAATCCATTTGGCACAATGTGAACTGTACACAGTACATGGACAATGATTTTAATGCCATATAATCTTCCATCATGGATGTGCATGAAACAAGAGTTCTTCATTTTGTCCTTACTTATTCCTGGACCAAAAGCTCCTGGAAGTAATATTGATGTCTTTTTGCAACCTTTAATAGAAGAGTTAAATAAATTATGGGATAATGGGATAGAAACATATGATGCCTCTGCTAAGGAGATATTTCAAATGCGAGCAGCTCTTATGTGGACTATAAATGATTTTTCAGCATATGGTACTCTCTCTGGATGGTGCACTTATGGTCGGTTTGCATGCCCATCTTGTAACATAAACACTCATTCTAGAAGGCTCAAACACGGCAGGAAGTTTTGTTACATGGGGCATCGGCACTTCTTGAAGTCAGGACACAAATATCGGAATGATGCAAAATCGTTTGATGGTACTAAAGAAACAAGACCTGCACCTTGTCCAGTGTCTGGGTCACTAGTGTTGAATCAAGTTAAAGACATAAAATTTACTCTCAGCCAGTCGAGTGAAGGGGTAAGTGGAGTGATGAAAAACACATGGAGAAACAGGAGTATTTTTTCGATCTTCCTTATTGGAAGTCTAACTTGGTGCGTCATAATCTTGATGTGATGCACATAGAAAAGAATGTGTGTGATAACTTAATTTATACATTATTGGGTCTTGGTAAAAAGTCTAAAGATAACTTAGAAGCTCGATTGGACTTGAAGGAGATAAAAATAAGACCAAGTTTATGGCCTCAATATCGAGCTAGTGGGAAAGCATATCTTCCTCCTACTTTTTTCACAATGTCTAAAGCAGAGAAAGAGTTGTTTTATGAAGTACTACAAAATGTCAAGTTTCCAGATGGCTATGCGTCTAAAATCTCACGATGCATTCGCAAACGAAAGATATCTGGGTTAAAAACTCATGATTGCCATGTTATAATGCAAGAACTTCTTCCCCTTGCCTTACGGAGATCAATAGATAAAAGAGTTAGTTCCATTTTAATTTAACTATGCACATTCTTTCTTGTTCTGTGTAGCAAAGAACTAAAAGTAGAAGAGTTAAAGTTACTTGGGAAAAAAAATCGAAAACTTTGTCTACTATGTAGAAACGTTTCCTCCCATGATTCTTTACTGTTATGATACATTTAGTAATTCACTTGGCAACTGAGGCTAAACATGCGGGGTCAGTACATTGTCGCTGGATGTACCCAATTGAGAGGTATGAAGAATAACACTGAAACTTAATTATATATATTTAGTTGTTAAATATTATAATATCAAACTAATACCATTATTTTATTCCATACGTATTTGGGTACTTTAAAATCATATGTTCGTAATCATGCATATACAGAAGGTTCGATAGCAGAAGCATACATAGCAAATAAGTGTATGGCATTTTGCTCACGATATTTGGAGGGTGGAGATTCAAGGTCTTATTGTTCAAGAAAATGCAGTGATGAGATTGAACATGAGATTAGTAAAGAAGAATGTCTTTTTCCAACTGTTGAGGAGTCGTACGGTGGAGTAGATGTATTTGAGTTGGATGAGAAAACAAGGTTGAAAGCACATCGACATGTGCTTTTCAATTGCGAGTCAGAAGTGATTGAGAATTATAAAAAGTAAGTGTTATATCTATTAATTAATATATGTATATTACTTAATTGATAACAAAATTAATATATGTGAGTTACATGAATAGGGAACATATTGCTGAAATCAAGAGATCACATCGTAAGCGTCGTTTGACTCAACATCAACTTGATCGTGTGCATTTCGATACATTTCATGAGTGGTTCAAGGAGAAAGTAAGTAGTAGGACTAAGTCATTCGTTACGTGAAATTATTGTCCTTGTACATATATCCACATTTATAGTTGTATCTTTTATTTGGTTAGATAAAGGAGCTTGAAGCCACATCTAACATCTTGAAGGATGTTAAAGTCCTTGCACAAGGGCCGAGTTACATTTCGAAAAGATTTCATGTGTTCGATGTAAATAACGGGTATCGATTTCGAACGAAGCAAAGTGAAGAATTTATGGTGACACAAAATAGTGGTGTTATGGTCGTTTCAAAGACTGAAAGTTATGAAAGTACAAGTTTCAATACTCCAAAGTCTGCAAATATCACATACTATGGCAGATTGAACGATATTGTGGAGTTAAACTATTATGAAGAATTTAAGTTTGTCTTATTTAAGTGTGATTGGGTTGATGTAACCAAAGGTAGAGGAGTTAAGGAAGATGACTTAGGTTTCACACTTGTGAATTTCTCACGCCTAACAGACTCTGGCGATCGAGAACGTCATGAGCCCTTTATTTTTGCAGAGCAAGCTCAACAAGTAATATTTGTACAAGATCCTAAAGATCATGAATGGTTTGTCCCTAGGTTAATTAAACCTCGAGATATTTTTAATGTGGGAGAGGAAAATAGTTTGCAGTTTGAGTCATCAATGCAGAGGGATGCCACTGACTTGGCTCTCTTAGAAAATACTCGTGTTCCAGAAGATGAGTATAATGATTGGGTAAGAAGTGGTGTCGATGGGATAGTAATTGATACAAACGTACATTCTCAAGATTCTCCAAATGATGGTAAAGCTAGTGTTGAGGGAAGAAATGACAATGAAAATGAATATGATTCTGAATAAGATAAGTAGATCTTATAGAATATTTTTCGTGCAAGTGTTATTTAAGAACTTTTTGTGATTTTTTTACTGTAGAAATTTGAATAAATATACTCTTTTGCTTTCAATTTGAGTCATTTTATAGAAGATGCATGTTAGTCGGCTATGTATTTTCCACATTTGTATTGGTTGATTTGAGTCAATTCTTTGTGCTTTCTTTTACTTATATTTTGCGTTATTATCGTTGTATAATAGTTTTTTCTGGCTCATCAATAATTTTTATATCTTTAACTATCTCCGTCGCAAGGCTATATTTGTGTGCACGAATTGCTATTCATTTTTTTCACATCTTGAGACGAGGGCGATGTTTCCTCCTATTTTGCGTGTGCCCTGTTGATTGGTTGGAGTTAATTTGGTACTAGTATAACTTAGATAATTTCTTTATTTTGGAAAAGGAACTATGCAAACTAGAGGTCGCAACCGATTGGTAATTGAACAAGATTATGATGAAGATGTGAGACCTTATATTGAGAACTTGATGGATGGTCAAAACTACTCTAGAGCCCATCCATATATTGAGCAGTTGATGGATAGTCAAAACTACTCTGACGCCCAAGCACATGATGGTCAATCTAATGAGTTGAATAATTCTGATGGTGGCCCTGAGATTCAACATGATGATGATTCAGGTAATGCTTCTTTATTATATATGATATTAGATGATGGATTTCGTTTGCTATATTATAAAGAATCAACTAGATTCTGCTCTATAAAAAACCTCAATTTCTTACTAGTACAATTTAACATTTATTGTGGTTTAGCAGAAAAAATGATCTATGACTATCTAACTATTGTTATAACAATTTAAAATTTTCTATATTCTCTATTTTGTTGTGATAGTTTCTTTATCAGATTAGTTGGCATATTAAGTAACTAAACATTACTCTATGAATAGTTGGTCTAGCTTTCCTGATTTTAATGAAGTAATCTTGAGGAACATACATGTATCAGACTCTTATATGTGATGATGTATAGAGATGATTGGAAAGATCATGTGTTTGTTGAGATAAAATATGTTTCTTTGTCAGACTTTATAGTTAGGGTTCTAAATGGGGATCATTAACTGCAATCGGCATAACTAAATGTCTACAGATGTATTCCAGAGTTCAAAGTAATGCATTAATGCATTAAGCATCTTCCAGTTTGCATTCAGATTTAGTAGTTGCAAGTGGAACTTGGTGTAAAGTTACCTAGTTTTGAGTTAGGGAAGAGGGGATTTTGTGCCAACATATTGCAGAAGTTGTTACCTGCAAGCTAAAAATATGGGCATATGATATTTTTCTTTTCTCATTCTTTAACCTGGAAATCAGTAAATTGCTATTGGATGATACTTCCTGGTTATGAACTTATAAGGCGGGTGCAACATTTAATGAGTAACATTGGACGTTGATTAGCATATTTTATTAGTTCCTTTTTTGTTTTGTTATACTTATAGCGCAGATGTTGTGAACTAGTTTGGAATGTATCCTATATCAGAACTGTGGGTATTAAGCTGCAAATAGTGTTTTGTGAGAGTTCTCATAACTTGCGTGTGATGGGGCAAATTGAAGTTTTTACCCATAAAGTGGCATAAACTTCAGGGGCAATGGTATGACCCCTTCGGAAATCCTGGATAAATTAGGAAGTTGAGGATAAGAAAGTTTTAGTACGGCTTAGAGAAACTGGGAACGTTATATCTTTTATGTTGCAATGGCCTGGTTTTCTGAGTGTAGGGTAAATACTAATTTGTATGTTTATCGTCACAGATAAGAGTCTAATACATATACCTTTCTTGATTTCTGAGTTGATTTTGATGAAGTTGGATAAGTTAAGCTCTAAGTGGTTGCGTTTTCACATGTTGCTAAGAGTTTTCTACTACTGTTTGGCTATAGCAATTGTATTAGCATTGTTTCTTATGGTCATGGCATTGGTTGAGAAAGCAGTTGTATTTTCACATGTTGCTTATGTTGGAACTGCTACTGTTTGTATTTTGAATAAACCAGAAAGAGGTGAAGATTATAGCATATTACAAGCACTTTTAAGTACTGATATGTTGATATTGTTTCTTGGCTAGTTTCTCTGGACTTGAAAATTTCAACATTATTGTTCCTAGTATGGACAATAATGTTTTGTTTTAAGCTACTAAACAATTCCAACTTTATGTTCTCTTTTTCATTCTAGGTAATTCAGAAGCAAAAAAGGTTCGTGGGCCTACTTTATTGAAAGATATTTGGAAACTTCCGCTGGGGAAGACGATTGATGTGCCGTTTAATAATCGTAACCAAGCCATTGGGAAAGAAGGTCGAAAGCTTGCTAGATTTCTAGGAATTATTGCCAGAACTCCAGAACTAACACCTCTATATATAGATGATTGGAGAAATTTTGACAACGAAGAAAAGAAGAAATTGGTGGATTTTGCGAGGGTATGGAATAGCTATTATTATTATGATGATGATTAATTTTTTTGTGAACATGATCAATCTTTTATACATGATGTTATCTTCTAAATATTGGCTTTTATTTTTTTAGAAGAAGTTCTCTATCCCAAAACGTGGAGAAGCGTGGGTCTTAAATTCACTAGGAAAGAAATTGAAAGATTACAAGTGCAATTTAAAGGGTGAGTATGTGCAAAAATATAAGACTAAAAACGCTTTACTAAAAAATAGACCAAGTCTCATACCGAGGGATCAATGGAGTGGTCTTGTCTCTTATTGGCTTTCTGATAATGTTAAGGTATCAACCTTGAAAATTCTCCTAGTCTGCTCATTTTTAAAGCGTTTTGATTTTAGGTATGCTCAATTTTTGTTTAAAATTTATAAGATATCATTTTAATATTTCAATGACAGAGACGTACCCAAGCAAATAGAAATAATAGGTCCAAGCAAACGATGTCTCACACAGGAGAATCAAAAAGTATTGCCACCTTGATGAATGAGCAGGTAAACCTGTGAAAACTACAAACTATAATACTCTAAGCTTTTTTTTGTCATGCATATATGATATCATTTTTATTGTATTAGGATGTCAACGGGATAGAGCCTAAACGAGCAGAAATGTTCCTATTAACTCATAAAAAACGTAAGGATGGTAGGCCACTGGATGATGATTATGTCAAGACAATCGTAAGATCTATTCTTCTTCTTTTTTTGGTTTGATGACTCCGTCAAACAATGTGCATTTTTTCCTATTCATGAATTCCAAAATGGATTTATTGTGTATTATATGGTTAGAAAATGATAAATGAAAGGATGAGCAATAGTGAGAGATCTACCGAGCAACCTCCTCGTGGTGTTGCTTGGGAAGGCGATGTGTATTCCCAGGTGTTGGGAAATAAAAAAAGTGGGTATGTTCGTGGTTTAGGACTTGATCCAACTCCTTCTGTTCTATGGGGTAGTAGGTCTTCCTTAGGCAATATTACTTCAGATGATTCTTCTAATGAGGTTGTACAAAGGTTAGAACAATAGATAATAGAGTTGAAGGAGAAACAAAATGAAGAAATGAATATTATGAAACAAAATCAGGAGAATATGCAATCAGAATTACTCCAAGTGAGACAATTAATGCGCAAATATGCTCCTAATGCATATATGCCTGAAAGTAGCAATGGCACCTTAGGTGAACAGGTAACTCTATTTCATAAACTTTAGATATTTTAAATGAAATTCTAATCATTTAAAAGTATTGCTATATAACATGTCCATACTTATTAGATCCCCGATGCCAATAGTGGACATGAACGAGTACCACAAATATCAAGAATGCCTAGTGTTGCTGAAAATGCTCAACATTCTCATAGTACTACTCATCTTTGTCCTTTGTCGCTACTGTTTGAGTTCTCCTCCTTCGATTTTTATTAATTTGTTATTGTATTTGGGCTTTTAATTCATGTCACATGCATTTTGTACATAGAACAATGGAGGAGTCAATTCCCTAACTAATTCTATTACTAACCAAACTTTCACATCTGTCTGAACTTTGCAAACTTGAATCTGTCAAGAGGATCAATAAGGTTGATGTACATAAATCTTCTTTACCCTTTGTGTCATCTGATTTAGCATGTGGACTTCAAACTAGTTTACTGGTGTTTGCCTCTTTTCTTATATCTTTGGTTGGTTTATTTGAGTATTTTTATGCATTTTGGAAGTGTTGACAGTGTACTATACACTTGTATTTGGGTTGTGATCTCAATAATATAATCTGGTATCTCATACACAATGGTGCTTTGTATAATTACTGTCACAGGTGTGCGTATTTGAATCTGTGTGTTATTGCTACTGCTTTATTAAGCTATATATGTTATGCTTCTGGTTTGCCATTTCAGTTCACTAGAGTTTCTCACTGTAGGAGCACCTTTGCAGTAACAAATTGCTTAGTACTTTGAGACTGTTAAGTCCTTTGGTTCTTTATCTTCAACTTGGATCTGCTTTAAAGATGTTATAGCTTGTTTATACATTCGAACTTCCTTTGTTTCCAGCTCCTTCTCTCAAGCACAGATATCTTACTCATTGTAGCTTCTTTCTCTTTTTCACACTCAGTATTACTTTAGGATGAGTCTTTCTAGATTAGGAAGCCCAGAAAAATCAGGAGTCCTTCTTAGGAAATGAGAATGACTGAGATTGAGAACTTTTAATAACTTGAGCACCTGAAATAGCAAATATCAAGTTCATTAGGTTTATTAGAATGAAGCCATAACTACTTCCCCTACTGCTAAAACATGAAAGTATACCATATACCCTGGTTCCCTTCCAAGCTTGTTCCAAGCTACTCTTCCTCATATCAAGAGAAACCAAGTTCTCCAAAGGAAAATCCTTCGGAATGGATTTCGAATAAAATCCACGCCAATGAAGTGATCGTAAATTCATAGGAAACCAATTATAGCTTCCAGTGAACATTGTATCAGTAAGCTGTAGAATTCTCAGTCTCTTCATCTTTGAAAGTGCATAAAGTCCAAACTGTACACCATTTGAAATTTCTGAAAAGACATTTGTGAACAGCTTGAAAACAGTTAACCTGCGTCGCTTTTGTGAGTTGACGTCACTCACCACCAGCAACCTCTCACCTACAGGATCAATAGAGCGGTTGTGTCTAGCGTCATTTACACTTATATTTGAACCGACATATTTGAATTCTTTTAATAGTCGCATGTCAAGCACTAGGCCTTGGATATTTTCAGTACCCTGATGAAAAGAAACAAATCATATTCATTAAGGGATACTGAAATGCATGTTCAGTACCCAAAGATATGATTCATGTTGATCCAAATAACTACTTTAGTCTATGCCTCATTGTTAGAGTCTAAGCCCTTACTAAATAGCTAAGCTATCTGCATTGTAATTTTCCTTTATGTTAACACTTCTGCTATATGTCATAACTGTAACAGAGAGATTAAACATTTTACATTGCTCATTTCCCTGAAATCTTGGGGTTGGAAGTAAATATACACTGGACAAATTTCACGACACGAGACCTGGAAACAGATATTTAAGTTTCCTCACATGCACTTAATTTTTATGGAAGTCCATCTCTGCTTAATGTTTAAAAAATTTCCCCTTTCTGGATACGTTTGGTTTATCCATTAAAAATACTTGGGGCATAAAAGTCCATCAATTATTTGGTTTGTGTCTTCATGTTTATAACAATGTGGATAGAAATATGTATCCATCAAAGGCACTCCAGATCTTTCTTATGTTATACATTCTCATGGGAAGTCATAAGTATCTCTAGTATGTGAATAGGTTCATAATTTATTTTTGGAAAGTGAGCACATTGCTAAAGTGATTTGTGTTTCATCTGTTGGAAAATCATCTGGTAGACATTGTCGCTGCTTTTGAATATTTTAGTGGATTTCTTTGGGAGGAACTCACAGCTATCAGCACCTATTGAAGCAACTGAAATCACTGATCTTGTCGACTTCCTGTAAAGTCATACGGACTTAGTTTGTACTATGTTGGCAAATGTCCTGTTAAGAGCTCATCTGCTGCACCATGCTATATTATCTGCCCTTATTTATGACCATAAAACTGTATAGAAACTTCATTGTATATATATAGGTTGAGTAACTTATGTCAACCTCAATCTGTGGTCTTCGTTAGCAATTCTAATCCTTAGATTAGGAGTTTGACTTGTCGAGGTTTAGTAGCTCCTGAACTAGGAATCTGTGAGAAATAATGAAATCCATTTGAACCTGCAAAAGAAAATTTAATGGTAGCTATAAAATCTACATTGTTAGCTATAACACTAGTCTCCTATTTCAACACTTCATGTTTATACTTTCTCCTTTAACACAATTATTTTATAATTTCAGGTCATACAGTATGATATTCAATAATTTAGCGGTTGGAAGATTTCAAAATGATGAAAAATTGCGGAAATCATTTGAAGACCATCATTCTGGATTTTTACAACGATGACATTGCTATTTAGTCCAAAAAATATATTTTTATGTTTTAAGTTACTGTGATATTAATATTTTTGATTAGTACTTCCTTTTGTTTGTTAGGATTTAATGAGATATATTATGTTTTTTGAATTAATATTAATATTTTTATTATTTGGGTCATATTCTATACAAATGTAGTAATCATTATTAATTGTGGCCAAATTATTGCTATTATCGCTTATGACTTTTAAAGATATAGATTATTAGCGGCAATTTAGTTAAACATATTGGCTATTAAAATGGACGCTAAAGGGCAAACTAAGATGTTTTAAGGAGTACTATTGCCTTTTTAATTGCAACAAAATAATTGATGTTAAAGATGCAAACTTTTAGCGATAATTGTTTTGAATTTAGCGGCTATAAAAATGGATGGTAAAAAGGAGTATAATTAGCCGTTTGGATTGGATTTAGTAGCCATTATAATTGCCACGGACAATTGTCGTTAGAGATGCGAACTTTTAGCAACAATTATTTTGAATTTAGCGGCTATAAAAATGGATGGTAAAGAAGTATAATTAGCCGTTTGGATTGGATTTAGTAGCCATTATAATTGCCACAAACAATTGTTGTTAGAGATGCGAACCTTTAGCGGCAATTAGTTTGAATTTAGTGGCTATAAAAATAGATGCTAAAAAGGTATAGTTGGCCGTTTTGGATTGGATTTAGTAGCCATTATAATTGCCTCAAATAATTGCCATTAAAGATAATAATTTTTAGGGAAATAAACCATACCTTTTACCAGCTTTTGCGAGAAAATCCGCTAAAGGCTTTGCCGACCCCGGCATCAGCGGCAAAACCCTAATGGATGATAAAAGATATAGCGGCTATTGTTATTGCCGCTAAAGCCATTTTGTATTGCCTCTAAAGGTGTTTTTTGTAGTAGCGGTCTTGGCCGTTGTAAATTTTTGTATTAGGCGGATTTGGCCTTTGTAAAAAATTATATTTATATATATATAAGGCTTTTCTTCCCCTTTTGGCTATCAAATTTTTTCTTTGCTTTATTACGTGTATTCACAAAGGTTGAATTTCCTTAGCATGAAACAATAAGGTTATGTTCGAGGTTTTGAACAAACCTTGCCTTTATTGCCTTTCTGGGTTACGGCGTTGCTAGGGTTCGATGTTACCAAAGTTTATTCCCCAAAATTATCTTAAGTTTATGACTTTGCCGAGGGTAGCCTTTAGAACCGGTCATGAAAATATTTTTTCTTTTTTGAAGACCTATTTTTTGTTACGAATTTCGGACGTCTCCGAGCTATGTTAAATTGGTCGTAGCCTTTTAGTTGGGGAGATGCCCATTGGTCTTGTTTTCCCAGTTTATCAGGGCTTGCCCGAGATAATAGCCCCCGAGTGGTGCCCCCGAGGCCCATTGACTTGGCTGTTTGAGTTGGAGGGCAGTCCCCGAGTGAGGGAGTGGTCATTTATATTCCTGTTAAGTACTGCCCTTGGGCTCATTATTTTCGTAACTATGAAGCTTTTTTAAGGGGATGTAAAGAGGAAAAATTTTAAAACATAAGATGTTTGCAAGGAAAGTACTTCTCTTTATTCTCAATCAAAACAGTCATACATGTTTTATTCCAGGGCTCGAGCAATCTACGTGGGCACGGTTCGTTTTGTCAGTTTGGCCCTTACAATAAATCCTATCTATCGAGACCCTCCCTTTATGAAGTAGTTTCCTCGCTAGAGTTGATATTCGAAGATTATGCATATCCAAGGGTATCTCCCCAGTATTCGAGGTTTATTGCAAAGGAAACTCATATATTGTTGAACTGATCTTCGGTGTCGATTCGCAATCGGACTTGATTCTAAGTTAACGTGATTCATTGTTGCCTCATTAAAAACCTCCCCTAAAAACCCATTTGGGACAAAATCGATCTAAGGTAAAAAGAGTGCAACGCGTGCTTTCAGACCTAAAGTCTTCGTGTCGTTCGCCGAATAATCCATCGTCATTTCTCGTTGACCACCTGCAAGTGTTAGTGTGAAATAAAAAGGAAATAGAAAGGGGTCATACCTTAGCATTAATACGGTTTTGGATGAGATATGTTCCAATTGCTCGGTAGTTGTTCTCCATTCATCGTTCTGAGCTTGTAGGACCCTTTTTCGGTGACCTTGAGAATCTGATATGGTCCTTCCCAATTCGGACCCAATTTTCCTTCGTTCAAATTTTGGGTGTTGAGGGTGTATTTCCTTAGCACTAAGTCCCCGACATTTGTAGTATCTCTCGGGGCGGCCAAACGAACGAGGGCGGCTTCACGCCATTCATCCAATAGTTCTAGGCTCGTATTCATGGCCTCGTCATTTGATTCCTTTGATGCATATCGGAACCTGATACTCGGTTCTCCGACTTCGACCAGTATTAGAGCTTCAGTGCCATAAACCAATGAGAATGGGGTAGCCCCGGTACTAGATTTCGAGGTTGTGCGGTATGCCCAAAGAACTTCGGACATAATTTCCTTCCACTTTCCTTTGGCGTCGGTTAGCCTCTTCTTAAGATTTTGGATGATGGTTTTGTTGTTCGATTCGGCTTGCCTGTTCCCGCTGGGATGATAAGGTGTTGATAGGATTCTTTTGATTTAATGATCTTCGAGAAATTTGGTTACTTTTCTATCGATGAACCGTTTTCCGTTATCACACACAATTTCGGATGGTATCCTGAATCGACATATGATGTGATCCCAAATGAAGTCAATGACTTCCTTCCCCCTAACTTTCTCTAAGGCATGTGCTTCAACCCACTTAGAAAAATAGTCAGTCATAAATAAAATAAATTGAGCTTTACTTGGTGCCCATGGAATAGGGCCAACGATGTCCATTCCCCACTTCATGAATGGCCATGGTGACAAGACCGAATGGAGTAGTTCCCCGGGTTGGTGAATCATCGGTGCATGTCTTTGGCATTTGTCACATTTTCGAAGAAACTCTTTCGCATTTTTTTCCATGTCGATGCAGTAATAGCCGGCTCTGATTACCTTTTAAACTAATGATTTGGCTCCGGAATGATTTCCGAAAGTGCCCTCGTGAACTTCCCTCAGAACATACTTGGTATCTCCCGGTCCCAGACATATCGCTAGTGGACCATCGAACAAGGTTCCGTCTTTGGACAAGGTGAATCGTGCTGCCTTCGTGCGCAGGGCCCTCTATTCTTTTGGATTTGAGGGAAGATTTACTGTCTTCAAATACTCTATGTATTTATTTCTCCAATTTCAGGTCAAGCTTGTGGAGTTTATCTCGGCATGGTCTTCTTCGACTACTGACCTCATGAGTTGCACGACGGCCCCCCGAATTAAGCTCGTTATCCTCGACCGATGACCCTAAGTTTGCGAGGGCATAGACCTCACTATTCTGAGCTCGAGGAACATGTTGCAAAGTCCACTCCTTAAATCGATGCAAAGCTACTTGTAGCTTATCTAGGTATTTGCATTCGTTCTTTTCTAACTTCGAAGGTTCTGTTAACCTGATTCACCACAAGGAGGGAGTCACATTTGGCTTCGATCACCTCCGCTCCTAAGCCTTTGTCTAGTTCGAGACCTGCAATCATGGCCTCAAATTCGGCCTCGTTGTTAGGTAACTTCACAATTCTAATAGATTGCCTAACCACGTTTCATGTGTGTGGTTTCAGTACGATGCCGAGTACGGACCCTTTTGCGTTCGAAGCACCATCCGTAAAGAGGCTCTAGATTTCCGAGGACGTACCCGAGTTTACCAACAACTCTCTTTCGACCTCGGGTACTAGGGCTGGCGTGAACTCAGCCATGAAGTCTGCCAAAATTTGAGACTTAACGGATGTCTGGGTTGATATACAATATCATACCCGCTGATTTCTTTGGCCCATTTGGCCAACGTTCCAAAAGGTCGGGTTTATGCAAAATATTTTAAAGTGGATAATTTATTACAACATATATGGGGTAACATTGAAAGTATGGTTTTAGTTTCCTAGAGGCGCTTATCAAAGAGAGCGCCAATTTTTCTAGGTGGGGATACCTAGTTTCGGGCTTTCGGCCTTACCTAAGGTCCAGCTAACATAATAAATAGGACCTTGTTCTTCCCGGACTAGGACTCCACTTACCGCTATCTATGATACTGCCAAATATAAGTACAGTTGTTCGTATGCCCTCGGCGTGTGAAGCAGTTGTGGGATAAGTACCGTTTAAGCTCTTCCAAGTCCTATTGGCATTCCGGAGTCCATGTGAAGTTATTTTTCTTCTTCAGGAATGAGAAAAATCGATGGCTCTTATCGGAGAACCTCGAGATGAATCGCCCAAGGGCGCTATGCGCCCAGTTAACCTCTGCACGACCTTTATGTTGATGTCCTCGATAGCATTGATCTTGTCGGGGTTGATCTCGATTCCTCGGTTGGACACCATGAATATGAGAAATTTGCCTAACCCAACCCCGAACGCGCATTTTTCTGGGTTCAACTTCATGTTGTATTTCCTCAAATATACTGAAGGTTTCCTGCAAATACTTCAAATGGTCCTCTGCTCGCAGGGACTTAACTAACATATCATCAATGTAAACTTCCATAGATTTCCCTATTATTTCTTCGAACATCTAGTTTACTAGGCGCTGATAAGTGGCACCAGCATTTTTAATCCAAATGGCATTATGTTATAGCAGTAGTGATGAACGAGGTCTTTTCCTGATCATCCGGGTTCATTTGTATTTGGTTGTACCTGGAATAGGCATCGAGAAAATTGAGTATGTCGTGGTCAGCCGTGGCATCGATCATGCGATCGATATTAGGCAAAGGAAAAGAATCCTTGGGGCATGCTTTATTTAGATCTTTTTAATATATACATATTCTAAGTTTGTTTTCTTTCTTAGGGACTACTACTGCTTTTATTAACCATTCGGGGTATTTTACCTCCCGGATGGACCCTATTTTAAGAAGCTTGGTTACCTCGTCTATGATGAAAGCATGCTTGATATCGGACTGGGGTCTTCTTTTTTGCTTCACCGGATGGAACTTCGGGTCCAAGCTTAGTTTATGGGTGGTGATTTTCGATGGGATATCTGTCATGTCGAGATGGGACCAAGTAAAATAGTCCATGTTATCTATGAGAAATTGAATAAGTTTTTATCTGATCTCGGGAGTTAACCATGTGCCCAAATATACCTTTCATTCGGCCAGATGTTCGATTAGTATGACTTGCTCCAGCTCTTCGGCCATCGATTTGGTAGCGTCGGAGTCATCGGAGACTATGAAGGATCAAGGGACCCCATAATCATCATCTTCGTCAGACCCCTGCTTCTCTAGTTGGGTCGAGGACGGCGTCTGTGATTGCTATTTGGCCTCATGTTTTCCTTTCGAATTTGACCCCTTCGTCAATGAGAGTGGCGATACCAGAATCACTTCGTCAACGACAAACATTTCCTTTGCGGCGGATTGCTGCTCGTAGACTGTTTTGATTCCCTCAGGTGTCGGGAGTTTTAAAACCTGATGAATGGTCGAGGGCACTGCCCTCATGTTGTGGATCCATGGTCTCCCGAACAGGGCGTTATACCTCATGTCGCCCTTGATCACATGGAACTTCGTCTCCTGGATTGTCCCGGCCAAGTTCACTAGCAAAGTTATTTGCCCTTAGTAGTTTCACATATCATGTTGAATCCGTTTAGCACTCGTGTCGTGGGCACAACTTGGTATTGTAGGCCAAGTTGTTCTACGACCCTCGATCGAATGATATTGGACGAACTACCTGGATCAATTAACACACGTTTAACTTGAGTCTTATTCATGAGTACAAATATTACCAGTGCGTTGTTGTGGGGTTGCATGATCCCTTCTATGTCCTCATCGTTAAAGGACAAGGTTCCTTCTGGTATTAATCCCGAGTTTGCTTTTCCCTTATGATCGACACTTTGGTGCATTTTAACACTGGATCTTGGGGAACATCGACCCCTCTAACAATTATGTGAATGACGTGTTGCGGTTCTTCTTGCTCGTTTTGTCTGTTGGAATCTCTATTTCTGAAATGATTCTTAGTTCGATCGCTTAGAAACTCCCGAAGGTGCCCGTCGTTGATAACCAGGCTACTTCCTCTCTCAACTATCTGCAATCTTCCTCTCTGTGGCCATGGGTGCCATGATACTTTCACACTTGGTTGGGATTTCTCTGGCCTGGATCGTGCTGCAGAGGTCGAGGCCATTTAGAATCCTTGATGTGTCCAATAGTTGATACGATGGCGGATGCGTCAACATTGAAGTTATATTCTAACAATTGTGGTGCTTCTTTAGGTCCGGTATGCATGTAGAAACCATTCTTGCTTATGATCCCTTGAGAGCTCTGGCCTCGATCATTTCTCCTTTCACCTCGTACAGGGTTGCGCCCAAGTCTGTTGCCCCTACGATCTCCATTATATGGATGGTATCGATCCCTGTTCAACCTTGGTTCTCGATCAATGTTCCTTTTGATTCTATCGACGAGCCTGATGGGATAAACGGACCCGGAAGGAGCCCATACTGGTCATCTTCGATTAATACCTATTATCTGCATCGGCCCAGGTAACAGCGGGTATTCAGTAAAGTTCTGCTTCAACTGTTATGAAACTACTGAGTGTCGTACATTTAGTCCATGAGTGAAAGTTTGCCCAATCATCGGTGACCGGTGGTAGATCCATTCGTTCCATTTGGAACCAAGACACAAACTCTCTGAGCATCTTGTTATCTTTCTGCTTTACCTTGAAGAGGTCCGACTTCCTATTCTCGACCTATGGCCCCGGCGTGTGCTTTTACAAAATAGTCTGCAAGCATGGCAAAAGAATCAATAGAGTTAGGTGGTAAATTATGGTACCATATCATCTCTCCCTTTGACAGGGTCTCCACGAATTTCTTTAGTAGCACGGATTCGATCTCGTCGTCCTCCCGATCATTCCCTTTAATTGCACATATGTAAGAGGTGACATGCTCGTTGGGGTCAGTAGTTCCATTATATTTAGGAATCTCGGGCATGCTGAACTTCTTGGGGATCGTTTTAGGAGTCGCGCTCATGGGGGAAGGGATTTTGTACGATGTTGATGCTCGTTGGGGTCGGTAGTTCCATTATACTTAGGAATCTCGGGAATGCTGAACTTCTTGGGGATCGGTTTAGAAGTCGTGCTCATGGGGGAAGGGCTTTCGTACGATGCTGATGATGAGGTCCAGGATGCTCGTGAGAGGGGGTGATACCAATGTGGGTGGTCTTGCTAGATCAAGTAAGCCCAAGGTGTGGGCGGATAGGTTCGTGAGTGAGAAGGCCTACTTAAAATTCCGGGAATGGTGTCCCCAAAAGGCACTCACACTTGAGCGACAGTTCATAATCAGAGACCTCCTTCCCCACAATCCAAATGTCCTAAAACAATTTGAGGAGAGAAAGGGGTGGAAGTCTTCGTCGGCAAAGTGGTGGATGCAAATGAGTACCTTAGTCAAGGAGTTCTACACAAATGTTTCCCTCATCAAAAAGAGCATATTGTGACAAAGGTCCGAAATCTGAAGATCAAGTTTGATGGCCACACTTTGAACTGATATGCCGGGTTTAAGGATGTGGAAGCAGTGCAGTATTTGGAGAAAGCGCCTTAGATGAAGCAGCCCGTCCTTGGCTAGCAGAAGTAATAGCCATCCTAGGGACAACACCGGCATGGATCACAACTGGAGTCCTAATAGCCAGAAACACCCTCAGCTTTGAAGCCAAAGGGTGGTCCACATTTTTGTGCAGCCGGCTTGACCCTTGCACGCATGATAGTGTCCTCCCACTCTACCGAGTGATCCTGATCGCTTCCATCATGGCGGGGTATCCAATCAATGTGGGGAACCTCATGTCCTACCACATATCCAAGGCAATGGGAAAAGAAAAAATATCCTATCCCTACCCTAACTTCGCCACGGAGTATCTCGAGGACCAAAGGGTAGAGGCAAGTCATTTTGATACAAAGGTGAGGCCTAAAAAGCCTTTATCATGGTATAGCCTTCAAGGAGAGGACAAACCTAAATCAAAGTGTAAAGCCACTACTTCCACTGGCCAGTCTAAAGAGCCAAAAGAAGTGGCCATCGGGTCAGAGCCTTCCACAGCAAAGGATTCTTCAGCTGCCATGCCTCCTCCTTCATCTGAGCCATCCATCACCATCTCATTATCTGTGCCCTCATCTTCCACTTACCCTCAGACTCCATTGACGGTTTCTCAGACATTATCCAGCATCAACAGCTGGATGCAAGCAGCTACATCAAAGATGTATGTCTTATCCAGTGCAGTAGCAGCACAGTCAGCCCCAGCACAGCTTCAGGTGCCTCCATCAGTGGAGGATTCATTGAAGGAGCTTCTGGAGAACAAGAAGAAGCTCTTGGACAACTAAAAGAAGATCCTGGAGACTTCGGATGCACATGGAAAGGTTATCAAGGATCTGGTCAAGCAAGTGAAGAAGATGAGGAAGACCCAGGCCTCAAAGGATTCAGTGGAGCTATTGAAGAGGAGGCAGAGAAGTTTACATCAGCTGGAGACATCCCACTGACTTGCTCATGGAGGAGAAAGCCCAAGCAGCATAGGCAGCAGAGCATGAGGCATTAGATGTAGCATCTAGCCAGTCTAAGGAGCCAGCTGCCACTTCACATATTGTTGAGGAGATGATCCAGATGCTCCGCAACCCCGTGGTCCCCCAATCAGAGGATTTGGAGATCCAGTTAGAGGAATCGGAGGGAGATGATGATCCTATGCAGTCCGAGGACCCCACTCATGTGCCTGACCCGATGCAGATAGAGACCGCATAGGGAGTTTTCTTTACTCGCTAACCTTTCCCTAATCTTATTTGATATTAGCATTGAGGACAATGTTATTTTTTATTTGGGGGGTGGTCCATTTTGATTTGATGATGATTTGATGACATTTGGTCTGTAATAACTATGATACTATTTTTCTTTATCTTTATTTATTGTTATTTTCACTTTCGTTGTTTTTCACTTTTGGTATGTATATAACTTTACCATTCGATGTATATATTCATCTCCATTATTGTACATATTCATTTTACTTTCCGTAGTTTACTTCATAACTTCTTTCGTATTTTTCCTTCATAGCTTAGCTTCTTATTTCCTTTAGTAGCTTCTTTTTGAGTTTTTAGCTTCTTTTTACATTTGCCTAATCAATAAGCCTTTGGTTTTCTTAATGCCACGATTCTTTCCAAAGGTGGATGTTGTGTGAACTGGGTGGCTCTTCCCAACGATGGACGGCATGACAACCTTCTTAAGGGATTGAGTCCGTTTTCTTTTTGCTTTGATATGTAGCAGTAAGGAATAAAAGTGTCTCAAGAAGGCTTCACTTGGCACTAACACATTTACCTTCGACATTATGGTTAGAAACAAGTCGATTGGCAAAGAATAGCTCTAGTTGTGACCTTTAGACTCTTGAGTTGACTAAAACAATCATCGAGTGGTTTCTTTGAACCATTTGTGATTTTCAATCTTAGCTAGGGTTGTTGTGGGCCCCCGACTCTGTTCTCTTTAACAATCAAGTAGCTTGAGAGGTGACGTGTTGCGGTTCTTCTTGCTCGTTTTTCCTGTTGGAATCTCTGTTTCTTAAATGATTCTTGGCTCGATCACTTAGAAACTCCTGAAGGTGCCCTTCGTTGATAACTGGGCTACTTCCTCTCTCAACTGTCTGCAATCTTCCGCTCTGTGGCCATGGGTGCCATGATACTTTCACATTTGGTTGGGATTTCTCTGGGTTGGATCGATCTGCAGAGGTTGAGGCCATTTAGAAACATTGATGTGTCTGATAGCCGATACGATGGCGGATGCGCCAACATTGATTATATTCTGACAATTGTGGTGCTTCTTTAGGTCCGGTATGCATGTCGAAACCATTCTTGCTCATGAGCCCTCGAGAGTTCTGTCCTCGATCATTTCTCCTTTTACCTCGTACAGGGTTGCGCCCAGGTCTGTTGCCCCTACGATCTCCATTATATGGCTGGTATCGACCCCTGTTCAACCTTAGTTCACGATCAATGTTCCTTTTGATTTTGTCGATGGGCCTGATGGGATAAACGGACCCGGAAGGAGCCCCAGCTGGTCGTCTTCGACTCTAATCTTAGATTGATACCTATTATCTACATCGGCCCAGGTAACATTCGGGTATTCAATTAAGCTCTGCTTCAACTTTTGTGAAGCTACTAAGTGTCGTACATTTATTCCATGAGTGAAAGCTTGCCCAATAATCGGCGACCGGTGGTAGATCCATTCGTTCTATTTGGAACCGAGACACAAACTCTCTGAGCATCTCGTTATCTTTCTGCTTTACCTTGAAGAGGTCCGACTTCCTAGTCTCGACCTATGGCCCCGGCATGTGCTTTTACAAAATAGTCTGCAAGCATCACAAAAGAATCAATAGATTTAGGTGGTAAATTATGGTACCATATCATCTCTCCCTTTGAAAGGGTCTCCCCGAATTTCTTTAGTAGCACAGATTCGATCTCGTCGTCCTCTAGATCATTCCCTTTAATTGCACATGTGTAAGAGGTGGCATGCTCGATGGGGTCGGTAGTTCCATTATACTTAGGAATCTCGGGCATGCGTAACTTCTTGGGGATCGGTTTAGGAGCCGTGCTCGGGGGGGAAGGTCTTTTGTATGAACTTTTTGGAATCCAAACCCTTGAATATTGGTGGTGACCCCGGGATTTGATGAAGCCTGGAATTATAGGTTTCCACATTCTTGTAGGTTGCTTCAATCTTCTTTTCCCCTGATTCAATTTGCTTCGTTAGTTCCTCGAGCTCCTTCATGATTGCAGGATCGGTCCCTGATTCATTTCCGTTCGATTTCTTTTACACCGATTCCACCTTGTGAACAACATCCTGGAACGGCTCAGGCTCAATCCTGCTTGGTGCATGGTTCTGGTTTTGGAATTGTGCTATCGCGGATTTTTAAGCCTGCAACATCTCGAAGATCACTGATAAGTAGGGATTTTAGCCTATTATTTTCTCTCTTTTACTTGTGTTTTGGGCCAAAAATGCGTGAAGGTATTCCCGGAAACTAACTTAATATGCTTGCTTGCAGGGATTGTTCAAATGAGCAAAAGGAGCCATACTCAACTCATAAAGGAGTCAAAACTTGAACATAAACCAAGACTCTGCCAACAAATGAGAAACGCGGACCACACCAAGATTGTGCGGCCGCGAACACTATTTCGAGGCCCGCAAAATGAAGAATCA
The DNA here is from genome assembly GCA_005239495.1 of Nicotiana undulata. NCBI lineage: Eukaryota > Viridiplantae > Streptophyta > Magnoliopsida > Solanales > Solanaceae > Nicotiana > Nicotiana undulata. Next base: position 59,945 of record ML277514.1, read on the forward strand.
GAGAGATGGAATTTTGGTCTATAACATGAACGCGGACCGCGTCAGAAAGATGCAACGGCGAAAGTAATTTGGCGGCCGCGATTGGAATCTCGCGGACCGCGGTTGCTGAGGTTCAGAGAGTTCACATTTCAAGCTAACACAAGAAGCGCAGCCCGCGTCAGAATTACGCGGCCGCGAAAGTCTTTGACGCAACCGCGATGGAAAATCACGTGGTCCGCGAATCTATGCTCAACCCAGACCCAGAAGTGAAACACGCGAACCGCGATCAGAATTATGCGGCCGCAAAACCTCCGTAGGGGTATTTTTGTCCGAAAATTTCAACTTAGTATAAATAGATCTTTTTGTCATTTTTAGGTTATGTTATGTTTTGTTGAGCATGTGAGACGGCTAGGTTTTTACTTTTGGGCAATTTTGTACAAGATTTACCTTATAACATTAGATTTTCATCTTTTAATTTAGTATTATGGAATTTATCTTCTCTTTATCTTTGATTTCTGCTATTTTTATGAGTAGCTAGACCCATAGCGAGGGTTGTGACCCAACTCTAGTGTGGGTATTTAATGGGTAATTGAATTTTAGGGCTTGAATGTTTATGAGTTAGTAATATTTAGCCTAGTTCTTGCTAGAATTGTAGAATTAGTGGTTGCAAACACTGATTCATGCCTTTATGACTTAGTCTCTTCTTGAGAAAGAGGGACTAGGTCTAGGAAAACTAGGCTAACAAAGAATTGGGGTGAACTCAAGAAATTTATAGCCCCAATTAAAGGGTTAAACCTAGAGATAGTAATACCCGACTTGAGCTAACATCACTTGAATTGCATGAATACCCATTTGGACTTGAGAAAGTCAAATTGGGCAAAATCACTCAAACTACCGAGAGGTATAGGGCGAGTGCTCGGGTGTGATAGCTATATTACAACCCCAAATTGATCAAACTTGCCCTAGATTCTTGCTACCCGTTAGATATCCACCAAGGCGGAAGTCACTACCCTAGTCCTTTTTAACACTTGAAAACCAACATCAAAAATATTGTACTTAGCTTTAATCTTTGCATACAATAGAATAGAAGTAGAAGTAGAATCAACACCAATATGTGTAGAAGTGCAATTAAGAACAAGACACGTATCTAGATTTAGATAAATACCTAATTCCAAATCAATTAACTCCCTGTGGAAATCGATCCCGACCTTGTTGGGTAAAACTCATCGACCATCCTCGCTACTCAATAGTAGTGCAGGTTTGGCACCGATTATTAACCCGAAGGCTAATTCCGCCTGCTTCGCCGCTATGTGTGCTCTGAGCGGCCTCGATTGAACATACCTATGGATACTACTCTCGGGATCGACGGCCAAAGTTGCAGTAAAGGCTACATGGGAGATGACGTCGATTGGATCTACAGCCGGAACTCCATCGAGGCCAACTGGAGGTACGTCATTCCCTAGTGCTATGTTGTCATTTTCATGATGATGACCGAAGTCATTGTCCACGTGTACGGGTGCTGCCTGAGAGTTTGACATGTTGATCCTGGAATCAAAGATACTCACAAGAACAAGTGTATAATAGTGTGTGTTACGAAGGTTAGTACCAGGCAATCACTATTATCCTTAGCCCAACGGTGGGCGCCAAAGTGTTTACCTTAAAAATGAAGAACAATTGAATTTATACGTGGTTTTAATGATACATGATATAACTTGGCACAAATTGAGAAAATATAAATATTAATATTGAAATTGACTGTAAAAGAAATAAATACAAACCAAACGAATCGAATAGCCTTGGCCCTCAAGTTCGATCGCCCTCGAACCAAGTGAAGATTCAACTGGTATAAGAATAGAGTAACAAGATATTGAAAGCTAGAAGAAAGCAATGTATTGCATTGTATTGCGTAAATGAGATGTGTTTTACAAATGATCATATCCCCTTTATATAGTAGGGGAGTCCTACTCTTAGTACAGTTCTAAATGAAGTAAGAAATCTCGTGATTGGCTAATTAATCAGTCTATCCTTGATACATGCCGAGATCTTCGTCGTGATCCACGCTCGATCGCGGATATTCCGTCTTTCCGTTATCCTGCTCAGCAAATCTCCCTCGATCTCGATTTTGTTCGATCCTGAGAGCTCGCGCTTTGACAATGTAACCTCGGACCTCGAATCGGTATGGGTTCGAGTAGATCCTTAACCTATCACATTCCAATCTTGATCGGTTCACGCAAGGGGTGTTTACCGTATACAGAAATCAAAAGACACTTGCAGAAAATTGAGTGGTGGCCTCATAAGATCTTATTTAGATCACCTTTCGTTCTAAGACCTTTATACCAATGCTTTTCCACACTCCAGTTACGAGTGTAAAGCAAACTTCTTAGTGACATAGATTGCGATATTCAGAAAAGGTAAGGACATGTAAATCAATCCCACCTTTTTTCTTTTCCTTTTGTTATTATTGAGTGCACTAAAGCAATTACTTGGACTCAATATCTAAAGTTAACTTGGAGAAGCTCATTTTTTGGAAAAAGTTTTTGTGGTAGGAGACCACATTAAGCAAACTTCTTAACTCCACCTTTTTTTTTCTTTCTTTACAGCCAATGACAGCTTATGACTTTTTTGCTTTGGTTCTTTTGGTTTTTTGTGAGTGCGGTACAAAGCTGTAGGTCGAAAAGTCAGGAGAGAATATTTTCCTTGGACTTTGCCCAATTACTTGTGCTTTTCATTGTCATCTTAGTCGAAAAATAAGCTTCCTATTTCCTTCGGACTCTGTTGAGACCACGAGTCCAAAACCAAAGTGTGGTTCATTAGGACTCAAGCGACCAAAATAGGATTTTCTGTAATTATGGAAGAATATGTCCAGTCTAACTAATCATATCACTGAGATTGAAAAACCCAAGAATGAATTCCTGTTACTTAATGGCTTCAAACTCATTTTCAGATTCTACAACTTTCCATGTAACAGATTTTCATACTTAAAATAGGAACAAGCCATTACGCCAAGGGGCTTAGGGGCATAGAAGAAAATGGTCTTTCCTTTGATAGATCAGAGCTCAATACAACATTTTCAAGGACGTAAAAAAAATTCATATAATTGGGAATAATTTCTTTCAGCTATGAAGAATGACACCTAGTTAGCAAAAAACTCATCTTTTGTGTCACTCTTAACAAAAATTTCTTGAGTGACTCCTAGCATAGCAGCATGTTACCACAAAATGCACGCTGCTCTTATCGTCAATTCTGTATATATATGTTCTTCTACTCTGTGAAATGTTTCTAATTACTGTTTCACTTCTGGGTTTGTGTATCTACTTTACTGGGAGCGACGAAAATGGAGCACAACATGAAGATGTGTCAATCTCAGCAACCTCTGTATCTTCTACTTCACTGGGGAGTGAACATGAAGAAATGTCAATCCCAGCAACCTCTGTATCTTCTACTTTACTGGGGAGCGATGAAAATGGAGCACAACATGAAGAAAGGTCAATCCCAGCAACCTCCATGGCGTTGCAGACCCATTCGGGAACATCACCTTCGGGAAACTACAGGTCAGATTTAAGAAATCATCACAAACAGTAAACCAAATATTTGTATTATCAAATATAAGATGCACGCAAAACCAGTAAACCACACAGGAAAGGACAGCAGAATTTTCTTGTGATTAATGCCCTTGAAGACGTGGTCAATAGGTCAATTATGGAGGGATTCTACTTGTCTCTTGAACTAACTAATTGGAGGGAAAAAATTTCTTCTTGATCCATGTCCACAAACGAAAGGAGTTATTAGGGGGAAAGAAGGTGAGCACTCTTATAACTTTTCGGTTCTTTAGGTGCTAATTTGCAGTCTGAGCAACATCATCAAGAATAAAACGTTGCAAAACATCAAGAGGCCTCTAGGGCTTAGTTCAAGCGACAAAGGTTGAAGTAGCCCTATGCCATCTGAACTATGCCAGCCATTTAAGTGGAGAAGGGTAGAGGGGCAGACCCAATATCCCCCAGTTTCGAAGGCTACAATTGGCCCTAACCCGATGGATTTCTCGGTCTTAAAAAACTAATAATAATACATTGCACAAGAATATTTGTTCTTTTGCAACTTCACGTCCTATTAGATCAAACTTAGACAAGTGCCTTCCGAATATGTGACAGAAAATCGGTCAGTAAGTTTAAAAAGAAGACCTATGATAAAAAGAGAACTATTTCCTTAAACTGAAAAAAAAAATACCAAAATCTAGCAGGTAGAGAGCTCTTCATAATGGTGTTAGCATGTGGTATGGCAGATAAAGGTAAGAGAAGTTGTGCCAATCAATTTCTTTTTTGATATACCAGGAGAAATGCATAGTCATTGAAATCATTCTGTTTGTAGTGGGATTATTCATTACCATTTTCTGCAGAAACTGGCAAACAAATCTGCAAAATTAAACAAATAAAATGATCAGGCAAATAGAAGCAATAGACATGAGGGAAGAAAATGAGCATGACACAGTGATTCATCTTTACATGCAATAAAAGTGATAATGTCTAGAAATATGATAACAGTGATTGGAAAATCCATTCAGAGCTAGAGGTGAACATACTCTGGAAACCGTCCTTCAACAATTGATGAGTGCAAGTTTCTGCTAAGCTGCATAGTTTGAATACCTCAAGGTCATGGCTGAGCTATTAGACAAACGAAAATATCTTTTAAGACCTCAGTGTTTGGTACCTTCATCATATAGTATAAGTTGTGATATGACAGAAGTTGAGATCCCATGGCATCTTTAGTGACAAGGCAATGAATGTAAGCCCTTGTATACTTTTTACAGACCTGTCAAAAAATGACTGGTATTTGAAATTTGAAATAATGTATAAATGGAAAATAAGACCTTCTCTAGTCAAGCATCGTCTATTTTAATTTACCATACAGTCACATGTGGGATCAACAGGACGCATATCATCTGCCATTGCCTTGTGTTTAAGTTTTAGAACTCCCTGCATCATGCCAAAGCAAAAGCATTATTCCACTTCAAAATCAATGGAGGATGATATTTTCTTCATAAATTGTTTAGTCTGGTTTTCAGGGCCCAAGTTTATGACACATGGCGAGGAAAATGTGTGGAACATATTTCACGAAAATAAAAACAAACATTAAACCGACAAGAGATATAAAGTCAGATGATAAATTAGAGGAAACCAGGATTTCTTAAAACACCCTAAAGTTTTCAAATCATTGAACTACCAGTTCCCACGAACACAGACACATAAGGCATAGTCAAGAATACTTTATCACATGGAAGGAGGGAAGCCAAAGTAGCATGAAAAGAGCAGAGTGCACAAAGTCAACTCAAAATGGTTTTACTACTAAAAGGAAAGACTATTTATATGCACAAACAGAATATTTTTTAGCAGCACAGCACAATATAAACTATATGACTACATTTTAGATCCACAACATGTTTATCGATCAAGAATACTCAAAACATTGATGTTGGGTTAGAATATTAGCAGTTATTGATTCCTTATCATGCAGTATGAGAAATAATATTCTATTGATTTAAAAAGAATGCTTACTATGTGATCTCCACAACCAATTAAGTGATGACTATTGGAGGTAGTGGGCAAAGAAAATTACCTCAGGCACAAGAGCTGTGCCAAAGCGAGCGGTACGAGTAGGATAGACACAATCATACATGTCAGCACCTAAAGCACTGCATACCACAATGTCTAGTGGGTAACCCACCCCCTGGAATACAGCAGTCAAAATTCAGAAGCCAGAAGGCATCACATCTAAAAGTAGAGAAACTGAAAATAGATGCATCATATTAAATCTACCAAAGAACATCATAAGAGTGACATATACCATGACATATCGTGGTTTATGCTCAGGTAGTGCAGCAGTACACTGAGCCACGACACGCCAAAACGAGTCTTTATCTTCACCGCCTGCAAGACCACCAATAGCATAGCTGTCACACAAGTAAACCCGGTCATTTCACTCAGTTGATTGTTGTACCTCAATTTTCCTAGTTTGGTTTGTCTGGTAAGCTTCTTTTGAGTTTAATAAGTTAAAAGAGGCATTCTTTCTTTTTTAATATCAGCAACTAGAAAAAGTTGAAATTTTATCAGATAAAGGATTTAAAATGATTAGCGCATATAACAGATACAATTCTATTGAGGAACTTCATAGTATAAATCAGTTTATTTGCTATTCTAAAAGCACATCATACCCAGCAATCTAGAATACAAATGGAAGAGACAAAAAAGGGTTGGTTCTTGGTTCTGATCTCTATCTTTTAGAACTTCACCAAAGATGCAGCTAGGGCGTCAAATGGCCAATGTATAATGTCATCTGATTTATATACATAAACAATTAGTAAAACATCCAAGAGAGCTTCCATCCATTATGCACAAATGTTGATAAGCACTATGCAAAAACAGCCTCGGAATAGCAAATTCATCTCCACAGTCCCTCCCATCCATATACAATGCAAAGATTTTTATGGAAGTAATGCTAGCGAAGTGACTGAGATCTGCGCAACAGTTATGCAGCAGAATCGAGATTGGTGCCACACATGACACAACTTGATCCACTGTGGGTATGGGCCGTAAGGCTGTTTGAAAATCAGTATTCTCCAAAAGAGGAATCTGGAGAAGAGAACAACAAGATACAATACGGCTATGCTAAGAAATGGCAGGACCATTTGCGACATTGAATCAGAAATTGGGCTGGTCCTTATTGGGGAACTCTTTGACTCATCGAGCTGTTTGGTAACTACTCACAGGCTGGAGGAAAGTAGAAAACTATTGGATGCAGTATCAGAATCACAAGGCATTTGGTAATTCCTTGCGGTATCTTTCGGATCAAATAAATAAGGGACAAGGCACCTAAAACTTAAATTGAGAAGAGGTGGCAGGAACACTGTCTCTTAGGATCCTTTCCAGAAGAAAATCGTTTTTTTCAAATGATGAAAAAGATTGCACCCAAGGGTATGGTCTAGCGGTCAATGAAGTTAGAACAAAGAGTATGACAGACCAGGGTTCAAATCCCAATGGAGGCCAAAAAAATAGATGATTCTTTCCTATTTGCGAAGGCCTTGGTAGATAGAGTTTTCGGTACCTATGCTAGTAGACGGATGCGAGTATTTAGTGGAATAGTCAAGGTGAGCTTAAGGTGGACCACGCACCACCATCATCCAAAAAATAAGGAAAAAGATTGAAGTTACAGGTGCAAAATTAGAACCTCAAACCAACATGTGCAATTAAATCTTCACTGACCTACTAAGGGTCATTTGGTTAGAGGAATTCGATTCCAGATTGGATCGTATGAGGGAACTAGATTGAGAATTGAATCTTTGTTTCTGTTTGATATGATGGATCTTGAACCATATAAACAACCAAATTAATTTCAGTCCCAAAATTCCCCTGGACAGTCTTACAGATATAAACCGAAATTCCAAACAACAAACACAAAAAATAGAATTTTCTAATATTATCAAGGCATTTTAATCTTTAGCTCTAACACAGAGGTTTGTTATCAGTGATAACCACCCAGCTACTGCCCCTGTTCCACGAGTAAGATGGTTAGAATTTTCCAGATAACTCATCCTATTACTAGGAGTATGAAACTGGGAATTAGGCAGCATAAAAGAATAAATTTATCCCACCTAATCCGGATCCTTATCCCAGCACCAAATTACCCCTATAATTTGCATGTACTAAACAGTTAACCACTTCAATATATGTAGTTTGACTGGAACTGAGATAGGAAATTACAAGCTATTATGCACATCCTCACCCACCCGTCCCTCCATGTGATAGACTTGAAGCCATAATATCTCTTCAGTTGGAAATTGTTTCAAACTAGAACAAGAATGTATATACATATGCTTTAAGGTTTCTACATACAAGGTGACAAACGTTTAGATAAAGTGTACATATTCAGAACTACGAACATACCCAGGCAAATTACGCTTCACTAAACCTCTGACACATATATCCCTGATAGCAACAAAGAAAACAAGTCGTCAAATGATATGTAATTATGTAAACAATAAAGCAATCTCAGAAGCAACATGGATGTTACAATGTGATTCACCTTAATACAGGATCTAAGCCACCTTGCACTATGCCAAATAGATTCTGCTCGTTTGGTCTCTTGTGAGCTGCCAATAACAAATGAATGCATGAAAAACACTAACTGAGAGTCTGGCAGAAGTACATCAGCAAGTTTAGTTTGGAAACTCTATATTTAATAAATAGAAAGAAAAATTCGGAAACGAACTTTAAAAACAGTTAACTCTTATACAGTCTTTTCTGTTGTTGGCATCTACTTCTACAAAGAAAAACTTCAAAAAATCGAACTTTCACCGAGAACCTTACTCAAACTACTGTCAATAAAGCGTTTACTGGACTTAACCGTTAATAAGTACTGCTCGTTCATAGCATAAACCCTTGTTAAGTACTGCTAGTTCATAGCATAAACATTACTCAAACTATCTATTAATAAATTGTTTGCTGGATTTGAGCCTTGTTAAGTACTGTTAGTTGACAGCATAACATGCCAAATGGGGCTCAATATTTTAGAAGGACAATTTTAGATTCAATAATAACTTCATCTAACTTTACCACCTAACTTATAACATCTACCATCAAATGCGAGCCAATTTAGTCCTTTCATCATCGAAGTCTGCCAAATTAACCAAAAGCTAAGAACTCCATTGTCTTCATGTTCTGTTCTTTCCTGAGCTTCCCATCCTCCAAAAACTTCCCACTTTTCCGGCCAAAACTTTTGAAAGATGCCACTCTCCTCCGAGGCCTTGCGATCATACTGTTTGCAGACATCCTACGAACCAATGGCGGTGGTATGCTTTGTAAGCAGGTGGTGAAGATTCGCAAAGAAAGGCTGCTAGAATTTTACGGGATCAGGGCCATTTGTAACCTATTTGAGAGATTTAACTAGCATGAATGGAACAAAGGGCATTGACAGAAGTGGTGAAAGATGCCACTCTCCTCCTAGGCCTTGCGATCATACTGTTTGCAGACATCCTACGAACCAATGGCGGTGGTATGATTTGTAAGAAGGTGGTGAAGGTTGCTAGAATTTTACGGGATCAGGGCCATTTGCAACCTATTTGAGAGGTTTAACTAGCATGAATGGAAGAAAGGGCATTGACAGAAGTGCTTAAAAATCTTCTGTGTGACTCGGATAACTCCATTAGTAGGGATAAGGTGGCTCATTTCAGTCAAATTTAGCAGTTACATATGTCGAATGCAAGAAAGTTGGTGCAAAACCTACGTTTCTCGGATCCTCCAAAACTGCTGCAGGTTGTATGTCAGATCCTCCAAAAGAAATGTATTTTTGGAGGATCCGACATACGTAGGAATGCATTTTTGGAGGATCATAGAAACATAGTCCAATACATCAAAACAAGAAGCAGAGAAATTCCCTACAATACAGCTGGCCCAAACCAAATCCTATAGAGATTATATTTTGCCCACTGAGTGTGATTAATCATAAAGTTCAGTAAGATGAATAGCCACATCGGAATGTACAGGCTGCTCAATCATATTACCTGCTATGCACCTATCAATCCAACGCAGAGTTCGATACATAGCCTCTTCAATCCGTGGACCTGTGATAGTAGTTTTCACGACATCATCAAGAGCCATAATAATATCTGCACCAATTCTGTTCTGCAATGGGTAGGGCAAGTCAGCAAGTGAAACTGAATCAGTTATAAGGGCGTCTCAAGAAACATAAACTTAGAAATTTTTTGAGACTGAGAAATCTCAGGCCGTTGAAAAGATATGATGCAATTAATGACTAATCAGCAGCAATACTGGGACTAGATGATATAGAATAAAACCACATACATTTTGACACAAATTTGTAATGACTAATCTACCATGTGTGTGAAGATTGCACCAGTTTTGAAATACTATCGTCATCCTTTTTGGAATTATTATAGCATCCTGCTTGCTTAGAGTATGACATTGAGATAAAAATAGTATAGTACAAGATCCATAAATAACAGAACATCTACATCCCCTAAATGTACCTACTTGGATCTGTATTGACTCTTCAGGTGTAAGGAGCATTGGCTTTCCATCCACCGGTGACTGCAAAAAGGAATTGACGAATTAAACCACATGAAACATAAGAGATAAGAATATGAAAATTAATAGAGAGAGTAGAAAAAGAATACCTGAAATGTGACACCCTTCTCAGTGATATCAGCCAAATGCAACAAGGAGACCTACAACCAGAAAGGTTTTAAGCTCATTTGTCAAACAGCACATCATATAGAACAACGCATTTCATGTTTGTTCATTAGACACCAAACAACTGGGCTTTGCAAATTTTAGATGACGTGAATGAAATACATAAGCATAAAGGCGACACAAGAGGGCACAAAGGCGTATAGCTTTTTGATCAACATTTGTTCAGTACATCTTGAATGCAGATGGTTATAGTGTTTCAAAAAAGATAAGCTTAAGTGAACATTCAGGAAGCAGAACTGCGATAGACTACCATTTGAAAGCCCCCAGAGTCAGTAAGTAGTGCCCTCGGCCAATTCATGAACTTATGTAGACCCCCTAACTCATCGATGAGCTCAGAGGTAGGACGTAGTGCCAAATGATATGTGTTTCCGAGGATTATTTGGCAACCAATATCCTCAAGCTGGCAGGTGGTCAAACCCTTTATAGTGCCTGTGATTATGAAAAATACAAACAGATGACAATGAGAAAAAATGCATATAATCAATGACATGAAGACCAATAATAGTTTCTATTTCTACAAGTATGATGAGCAATAGAAGGTACTCTACAAAAAGTTTCCAACATGAAGTCTGTAAGCCTATATAGTACAGAGTACAATATCTAGAGTTTTAAGCCGTGGACAGAATCAACTAATACTTTTTATTGGAAACAAATTTGATAATAACGGCAACGGAAGATAGAGACACAGAAATACATGGGGTTCGACCAATATGCCTATATCCACGGGCAAGGAAGAGCAATTTCACTATATCAAGTGTCGGGACGTAGGCGTATTGGGAGAACCATGTAAATTTCTGTCTTTATCTTCTATTCCATTATTACATATAATCTTGTCTTGTTCCAACTAAAAGTACCAATCAATCGTCCGCAGCGTAACATAGAGAAAATCAAAATCGAACTAACTTCTTTATGTCCACATGCAGCAATCCCAAGTATGCAGCTCCCAATACCCAATCAAGTGATAAAATTTTGACTTGACACAACTACCAGACCATATATGAAACAATTTCATTGTCATTTTCAACCAAATCAGACTAATACCAAATTCTACAGTTTCAACGTACTTATAACAAGAGCTATCAACAGACTGCTGGCTCTAATTTGCAGGTTTCTCAAATATTTAAAGAAATTGGCTAAAGACTCGATAAAACAATTTAAAGATTAGTATTGAACAAAAGAGAGAGAGAGACGTCTTCCTATCAATCAACTCCTAACATACCCTTACCTTGCGTGCCAACAGGCATGAACAGAGGTGTCTGGCATTCATAGTGAGGGAGTATAAGCCGAGCTGCACGAGCACGATTGAATCTCCCAAGGATCTGGCATCAGAAACATTACGCACAGTTCCTTAGTGGGGAAGGAAACAACTAAATTTTTTGTAAAAGAGAAAAACTTCACTAAAATTCTTGTAAAAGATAGAAAACTTAGGGAGACTAGTTACACCGCTTTGCCATATTAACTGAAATTAAAAATTACAGCTGATCTTATCTGTAAAATTGCCATAAACCATTTCCTAATTTCATTGGAAATGATTAAATACTTGGACAAAGCTGTGTCACTCGAACTAGATTCCTTGTCCTTCTTCATTAACCGAGCTTATTATTGTGTCAAAAATTTGCAACTTGAAATTTTCAACAACCCATAATGATGGGACTCGTTTTGATGAGTACCATGGATCCAAATTCTCATATAAAAAAACTATTATACTACAATAGAAGCGGTAATAATATTCTTGTGTTACTTGCTACTACCAAGCAACATCACCTTACTATGACAACAACTATGCCTCAATCCCAAACTAAGTTGAGATAAGCTATATATATCCTCAATATCCTCGCTCTCCTACCCATTTCATTTCAATACTCTATAGTTTGTTAATTTAAGAGGTATCTCGATTTATCAATATTCAAGAATCCGTTTCATGAGTGCACGATACAGTTTGCAATGCTAACCGCTGTTAGCAGCTTCTATTTGTATAAAAATACTCAAAGAAATTCACCTCGAAACGAAGTGCCATTAATGCCTCTATATTCCACCAGGGTCAATAGCTCATAACTGAAACCACAAAAAGAAACTTTGTTTAGGCTCAATAAAGCAAAACTTCAACGATATATAAAACACAAACTTTAATTCACAACCTAAAATTTTATTAAAGCACAACCGCATTGTAGGCTTGTAGCTAAGGACTAACATAAATAAAGCAGTCATCATATAAAAACGTACATATTCTGCTAGATAATGAAAGATTCTACTATAAGTTTATGGCTGTCTAATACATGAAATTACTTTTAGTTATACAAATAATAATGCATGGAAGGTGAATATTTAGACAGGCTTACCGGTAACGGTGGATATAGCGGCGGCGGCGGCGGCGGAGAATCAGAGTTTGTCAGAGTGAGGGTGCCCTAAATAGAGTAGTATGAGGTACGTACAAGGCGCCGACCAAAGTCAAATTTTGCTCTTTATAGCATAAGCTTTAAATACCGTCAACGGGAATGGAAGTTTCTGAGTGTTTCCTATTTGAATAAAATTGATTGCCCTAAAGAGTTTTACTAATTTAAAAGGTCAACCAATTAAAAAAAGAAAATAATGAGAAAAAAACTTACTATGCGGTGTATGATGAGAGATTCGTTATTATTTGTAAATTATGAATTATAATCATGAATTGTTAGAATGATGATTTGTAAATTTGGATGATCCTATTCATCGATGCTAGTTAATAATCATTGAGATATTTAAATTTTTGAATGTTATAAATATGAATGTCTGTATTTTAGAGAAATCTTAGGGATTTTATTTTATGGCTAAGTCACATTTTCCCTATAAATAGAGGGGTCATATTCCATTTGTTCTTCTTCTTTTATTGTTTTATAACACGTTATCAACACGAGAATCTAATCAATTGAGTAGAAGCTTTGGGATTGAGCATAATGATTGTCAATTGTTCCATGAACTTCTTTCATGATTAAATTCTGAATTTAAGGTAAGTGTTTTACTTTATTTTTCTGTTTTAAATTCTTGAAATGTTATAATTTGATTTTAAATGCAAGCAAAGACAATAAGCTTTGATTATAACTCTTATAGAGTTTGCAAGAAATTATAACCACCCGAAATGGTAAAATTTCTATGTCTTGTCATGATCAAATTCAAGTATGATTGTGGGCAAAGAAGTGAAAACACGTCCCATTGAATTTGCTCCATTCCCATTCACCTTAAGAGATTGTGATAGCAATATATGATAAGTCTGAAAGAAGATAAAATTATTATCGTGAAGGTATCAATGGATGTGGACGTGGCAATAGACGAAACTATAATCGTCATCATTATGATAATGAGAATAATAAGAATCCTCAAAATAATATTTCACTCTTGGAAAGTAATATTTGTCATCGATTTGACATGAGATTTTGTAAAGCACGCATAAATGACTATGATCCATGATGTGAATGTGACAACATCTGATTTACGAATACATATTCATTCTTGGAAGAATATGAACGTGCTAGTGGTAGTAGATATACCACACTAATCTCTAGATGGAGGTTTGAGATGAAGTAAGAAAATAATTTCATTATAATGACATGAATGGTCATTGATCACGTACCTATTGTGATTATGCCAAAATATTATGGCAATGTGAAAATTATATGGCAACAGTAATAGAGTAACATATCTTGCCGATGATATTGACCATGACCATAATTGTATAACTTTCTCCGTGAAAGAGATATTCACCATATGGATATTGATGAATATGTGGTAGTACCAAATTAATTGAGAGCTCTGGAAGAGCCAATTACTACTATTTTGGAGAAATAAAACTGATTATCAATAAGATATTGTGTTGTAGTAAGTCCAAAGAAACTTATTTAGTTTTTAATGTATTCGCGAAAACGGTTGGTTATATTGAGACTATAAATAAAGGAAAGATTTAATATCTTCTA
>ML277516.1:0-11688 GCA_005239495.1 Nicotiana undulata
TTTGTTTGCCAGAGGTAACATGTTATACAGAGAGCAAAGCACACCAAAAACTTTACAGTTTTCATCATGGATACTAAGGAAACAATGCATGAGAAATGAGATACAAGAGGGGCACGGGACAGAATGCAGGACAAGAGCAGCTCATTGGAAGAAGGCAACAAATAAGGAAGGACGATCACATTCAAATACAAGAAGAATAATCAGTAGAAGTGACAGTAATAGGCTAGTTTTTATACAATGTTTAGACAGTAGTTTGCATTTTGCTAGTCGATTACTCTGTAATATCAATAATGAGCCTCACAAGCCCATCATTGGTAATAGGATCTATGTAGTACCCATACATTATCGTCTTACACTTCGTAAGACACCATGCTACTTTGTTTTATTTTATATATATAAAAACTAGCCCTAGGCTCCTCGCCTAGTGGATTACTAAAAAAAAAAAAAACCCGGAACGCAAAACATTCTCTAGAGCTTGAGAGCTCTGGCGACAGGCGACAAAGAGCAGTCATCAGCGAGCAGCCTCGTCCAGCACTGCCATGGCCAATTTGGCCGGTGGCCAGCCACCTCCGATGGCTGGGCTGCCACCACAACCACCCCCCATCATAGCCCAACACCCCTCGACAACAAACACCACGTCCCAGCCCCCCACGACCTCGTCCCAGCCCCATGCGAACNAAACTTTACAGTTTTCATCATGGATACTAAGGAAACAATGCATGAGAAATGAGATACAAGAGGGGCACGGGACAGAATGCAGGACAAGAGCAGCTCATTGGAAGAAGGCAACAAATAAGGAAGGACGATCACATTCAAATACAAGAAGAATAATCAGTAGAAGTGACAGTAATAGGCTAGTTTTTATACAATGTTTAGACAGTAGTTTGCATTTTGCTAGTCGATTACTCTGTAATATCAATAATGAGCCTCACAAGCCCATCATTGGTAATAGGATCTATGTAGTACCCATACATTATCGTCTTACACTTCGTAAGACACCATGCTACTTTGTTTTATTTTATATATATAAAAACTAGCCCTAGGCTCCTCGCCTAGTGGATTTGCTAAAAAAAAAAAAAAAAGCTTAAAAAATCAATATTAGTCCTAATTAAGCCAATTAAACTAAGAACTAGCTAATAACACCCATTAGCCCCAATTAGACATCTTGTCTAATAGAATCAACCTAGTTTATCAACTTCCTAAAATATTGAGCTAAGTCCTAAAAATCTGTCCAAAGATAACTAGTTTAGGATTAATTAACTCAAACAAATCAGTTAACCTGGGCTTAATAATTAGTTAAGTTCCTGATTTTAGGTAATCAAGTTGAGTTAACTTAACTAAATCAGTTAACTTAATTTAAGGAGTTATATTAATTGACTTACTTCAATTAATTAACTTAAACATAGATAATTAGTATGAAAACTAACTTTGGGAATTTAATCAATTAACCTTTAATTAGTTAACCTAACCTTAGTTAAGAAAAACTAGTAGTCACCTAAAGGACATAACTAGTGTTAGTTAACTAGAGTTAAATGATAACCCAAGCAAGTAACCGTGGTTACCTAATGGTAAATATAGGGGCTTCAAGGGGTACATTAGGAAATATATATTAGGAAATCGGATTTACAAGGGTAAAAAGGTCTTTTGGTGAGTAAGAAAATTCTAGAATAGGGACAGTTGTCCCAAAGATAAGATTGACAACTGCCCTATGTACTATTTTGGTACTATTTTCAGCTTTTAGATAGGGAATATTCCAAGGAATATGCCATTCCCAAATACCTATAAATAGACCCTCTCCCATTAGTCTAAGGAGGTTCTTTACACTCTGAAAATTCTCTCTGCAGTTTGAAAAATTATTTTGAATACTGAATATTAGAAAACAAATAAAGAAAAAAAATCTGATCTCTTTTTGAATAAAATTCTTCAGTAGATTGACTATTTCTGAGCTTTTCATCTTCCTTGTTTGTTCTGATTCTTGAAGATTTAAAATATTTTCAAAATCTTTGGGTTATCTTCTGGTTTAAGGATGTCTTTGGTTTGCAGGGGTTTGCTATTTGTTGCTGAATCTTGTTTCTCCTTGCTGACTTTTTCCTTTTCTTGACCTTTATTTGGTCAGGAGTCTTTGTGAACATTTTCTTCAAAAAGGTATGTAACATCAAACTTTAAATGAAGTTGTTTGGATTTAGAATCTGTTGTTAGTTTAATATTGTAATGTTTGACTCTTGTTTGTTTCGAGATTATGTCAAAAATGACTCTTGTTTGATTCTGAGTTTTGCTATTCCTCTCTTTGCCTACATCTTTTCTCCCATAGCTGAATTCTCTTTTCCCTTTTGTTTATATAATCTGATATGAAAACTTGAAATTCTTGAAGCTAGTATGACTGTTTCTTTGAGTATATTGATTCATAAATGCAAGAATAGATTTTGTAGTTAGACTCCATGTTTGTTTTAGCTTCTTAGTTTGTTAGAAAGATAGACCGCACTAGGGTAGATGAATTTGACCTTTCAATGGTCAAATTCACCCCATAATAGTGTGCAAACGGTAGTATAGATGGTTAAAGTTTACCCTTCAAAAGGGTATAAAGTGATTAGTTAAGAAGGGCATTAGAGTTGAGTAAATTGAACCTTTGAATGGTCAGATTCATACTCTAAAGATGCCTAAATAATCAATGTTTTTATATAGTTTAGAATTATGTTAGTAGTAGCACTAGGGTAGATGAATCTAACTTCTTAATAGTCAAATTCACCCCTCGGTAGTGCATAAACAGCAACTTAGGACGCTGAAAATCACCCTTTATGGGTATAAAGTAGATAATCAAAGGCTCCTTAGAGGAAAGAATCTGAATCCTCAATATGATCAGATATATTCTCTAAAAAATATGCCTAAATAATCAAAGTCAAAGAATAAGCGTGGACTGAATGTCCAAGGTATAACAACGACAGTCTGGTTTGAGTTTGATCCTTTCATGATCATATTCACGCCAAACGAATACATAAACGATTCTGTCTTTGAAACAGACAAATACAAGCATCAGCGGAATTTGAATTAATCCGTTCATGGTCAGTTTGGTTCTGATGAATGCATAACACCTGATGAGTTGGGGTGTTCTACATATTACAAAGGGAAAGCTTAAACGAGAGGCCTCAAGGAAGCTTTAAGTCAGTAGATTAGTTAGAATCTTTATTTTAGTTTCATTCATTTGAAAAATGTAATAGCAGCAGTTAAGTTACAATCCCCCTTGTATCGATTTGTTGATTCTCATTGTAATGTAATTTAAGACTGGACTGTACACTAAACTTCAGTTTTATTCATGTTCCTAAAAATTCGAATTGACGTTCTATCTATTCTGAAAATGGTATTAGGCCAACGCATGTGAAATCTGTACTAAGCACCGCGCTGGTTATTTCTAAATTCAGTTTAGAGTTTCGACATAAATAGGGTCAGTAGATCATCTCCAGTCTATTTTGTATCTTATTAAATCTGCAAAAATCAGTGTGTGCGTATGTATAAATTTCAAGCCTTTATAAACATGAGATTAAGCTATTTTAAAATGGGTAATAATCATTGTCTCAAAAATAAACAAGACTGCCTGTGGTTTGATTTTCATTAGAAATCACAAAAAAATATGGAAGTGGCGTGACTTTACCTTGTCAATCCATTTCAGAATTAATGAATATTCTAGACTCATGTTTAGGCTGCCTGAATGTGGAAAAACTGGAAAGAAAATATGTTTGTGTTGTCACGACCCAAACCGATGGGCCGCGACGGGCACCCGGTACCTTACCCAACCGAGTACCAATGTAACGTATCTTTCTTATTACATCATTACATACACATGACATATGGGCCTAATAGGCCAACATAATCCTTTATAAACCCAAAACATAGGTCGTCCAGACCGTACAATCCTTTATATATATGACATATGTCTACAAGCCTCTAAGAATACATAAATATCATAAAGGTCGGGACAAAGTCCCACCTTACAAAACAATACGTGTCTAAATCATACTAACCAACGAGCAACTCCGAAGCAAATGGAGCGCACCAACATCTTCCGCTGAGCTGATAGCCTACTTGGAGGGTTCTCGACCTGTCTATCAGGACCTGCGGGCATGAAATGCAGCGTCCCCAGGCAAAGGGACGTCAATACGAATAATGTACTGAGTATGTAAAGCACATAAATAAATACATAAGTGACATGGAAGAGATATAGAGTAATTGACTCAACCTGTATGTCTGGATAACTCTGTAAATAATAAATCACTTTTAGTATCATGCATATGCGTATGAATGTCATGTCGTGCATAGGTATATGTTTCATAACATCATCAGCCTCTGAGGGCATCCCATCATATCATATCGGCCACTGTGGGCAAAATCATCATCGTATACCAGCTGATCAGGTGGTGGTGCGTATATAACGCCATAACCTTTCCCATATCCCATATACATATATATACATACATATATACGCGTATATAACGCCGTTTGAATATACATACATATATACGCGTATATAACGCCGTTTGAATCATATTTCAGCCACTGTGGGCAACATCATCATCATATACCAGCTGATCAGGTGGTGGTGCGTATATAACGCCATAACCTTTCCCATATCCCATATACATATATATACATACATATATACGCGTATATAACGCCGTTTGAATATACATACATATATACACGTATATAACGCCATTTGAATCATATTTCAGCCACTATGGGCAACATCATCGTCATATACCAGTTGATCAGGTGGTGGTGCGAATATAATGCCATAACCTTTTCCCATATCCCATATACATATATTTACATATATACGCGTATATAACGCCATCTGGTCATGGGTCAATGCACATGTATGAAATGCATGAAAAGTACGTAATAATCTCAATATTCCTTCCGGATAAACTTTTCCAACTGCGTATTATTCTGAGACCCATGAACAGAAAATAATAATAATTCTCATGGGGAATCAAGAATATAGACACCCCTACTATTTCTATGAATAGAGTAATTTATAGAAACAGTGTATTTGCTTGTTTCTTCGGTATAATTTGGACCATGCCAAAAGAAAGAATGGATAGCCTTAACATACTTGAATCGATTCTCTTGATAATCCTCTAATACATGTTAATTGCGGCAAATTACAGAACAAGTTGCTTTTGGCCGAAAACATTTCCTTAAGAACTTAGCAACAATGTTGCTTTTGTTTTTGGAAACTGAATTAACGTGGTTTGTTCCTTGGATTAGAAAGTCAGTATTGAGATGCTATTTGGAAAATGCATTAACATGATTTGTTCCTTGGATCAGATAGTCCTTTGTATTGTAACATTCTTGGTTGTAACTTTCTAAGAGATTAGAACGTGACTTGAGTTAAGATAAAGTCCATATTACAAAGATTTGATGTCACACATAAATCCTTTAAGTGTGTCACGTCCCAATCTTCTTGTTGAGTCATTAAAGAATGATGGGGTGCTGCCATATCATGCTATTTAATACAGATACAATATATCCCCAATTAATTAGGTAATGTTCTGTTATCCGATAATTAACCAATTACCCACATAATTAGGAATTATCTCAACTTACTTAAAATACTACTTGCTTTAAACATGCCTTGTACATCTTACTATCATGGTAATGTAGTACCTTGTATGGCACTAGTCCATAAATACCGAGTATTTTAGCTCGGGTCGTATTTTACCCCAAAATGCAAAACTTTGACGAAAATTCATTTTCTTTGACTTGCTTCCCCTTTCACCTTCACGAATTTACTTATCACTTGTTTGAAATAGCATAATCCTTATAATCTCCAAATAATCTTTTCCTTGGACTGAAGTTAATTACCTTACGACAAATTCAACGTACAATACTTCGAGGTGCAACATCGTTGTAACTTAATACTACGAAGCGTAACATCATCGCAATATATTACTGCAGGGTATAACATCGACGTAATACTGCAGGGCGTAACATGTGTTATGTTCACAAATGTATATATGAACCAATATGTATTACCATGTTTCCTATTTTATTCATCAAATTAAAAATGAAGATTATTAAGACTTAGTTGAATTTCCTATACTAGTGACCTCCCTATAAATTAGTCATAATTAGGTTTGGCCCAAGAGTTAAATGATAACATGGGGCTAAAATGCCGCTATAGCCCAAGTATCTTGTCTTTTAGGATTAGTGAAATTAATTTTAGATAATTCTCTAACATATCCTCTAGGTAGAAGGGAAATACATCTTTAGATTAGAATTTAGTAAGTAATCAAGTATTATTCCAAAACAACCATAATCTACACTCGGAAGTGGCAACTCATGCCCCCAACCCTCAACTCCAAACATTAATAAAACGCATATAGCAACCACGGGTGCATTTCATGTGACGTGTTTGCCATGTGCTCAAAAACAACAAGTGTACGCCAACGTAACTTGTCCAAAATAAATCCATAAACGTCCTAACCGATCTCAAACTAAAATGCTCCTTCAAATAGAAAACGTGAAGAATAATTGAATATCACCTCAAAACAGGCATTCTAAACCGTCACGACCCTAGTCTTGACTACGTAATCTACACTCGGGTGCGACAACTCATGTCCCCGACTTCAACTTCAAACTATATTAAAATCACGTGTTGCAATTGCGGGTGTATTTCATGTGGCGTAATCGTAACATGTCCAAAAGCATAATAAGTGCACGTTCTTGTGACTTATTTTCAAGATAATTTCATACTTATCAAAAGCGGCTAAATTTCAAAGAGTTTAAAATATGAAATAGGCTAAAACACGCAAATAATCAGATAATTTAGGCCAAATAATAATAGTTAAGCGACCGTGCTAGAACCACGGAACTCGGGAATGCCTAACAGCTTCTCCCGGGTTAACAGAATTCCTTACTCGGATTTCTGGTCGCAGACAAATCAAAACAGAGTCAAATTTCCTTGGTTTGGGATTTTCAAAACAAAAACGGTGTCCCGGAGCATCGTCAAAAATTCGGGTGGCGACTCTGAATAATAATGAATCCCAAATCCGAATAATGTCACTTAAAGTGAAAAAACTCCCTTATTACCCTTTAATAATCCAGGGGTAGTGAAAAAGGAGGTGTGACATGGATTAGAGGGGTCGCTTATACTAGGTCATTTCAGATTGGGCTTTGTCATCTGGGCCAGAACTGATTTAAAGAATGGCCACTTTGTGTTTAGTTTGAGAATTGCAATTATAGCCTTTAGCCTCTTTTGATCCCCTTTATAATTAAATTAAATAGGCTTAATAATATTCAATAAAATGTGGTAAAATTATTATAATACATACGACTAATTATATTAATTAATTGTTTATAAAATACATTGTTTTTTCCTAAATTGCAACATTAATTTTGAATTTCACATAATAGTCTAATTAACAAAAAATTAAAGTGTATTTTATCAAATTAATTATAGGACTTATGTAATTTACATATATGAATTATTTTAATAATCTTAAAAATAGTAAATATATTTGTAATTACATAATGTTACTACTATGTGATTAATTTTAAAAATTAATACTTAATTAATTTGTAAAACAAGTATTTGTTACTAGAAAATACATTTAAAAATACTTATTGTAAAATTATTAATTAAAAATAAATTAATTTTAAAAGGGTGGGTCTAAATTGGTGGTCAACAATTGGTAGTTCAAATTTGCGACAAAATACTTGCATTTGCGATGGAGACAGACATCGCAAATGCGAAGCCAGTGTCTAATTTGCGACCTCCTCTTAGGATTGTCAGTGGCCGCATTTGCGAGGAATATTTCGCAATGTCGAAGGATGATCAAAGAAACCAAGTAGAGATGCAAGCAAAGACAAGGGACAACAACAGACTATTTAGAAGTTCAAGCATTAAGTCATGTAACTTAAGTAGAAGAGAAGATACATAGTTCAAGTTTATAGAAGTCCTTAATCACAATATCTTAACAACCTAAATTAATTAGGGGTTCATACATAGACTAATTATTAACTTCTATTAGATGTATGAGTAAAGAACTTCATTTGGAATCTCTAAAGAGTATTAGCAAAGGTACTTAGGCAAGCAAGTTGATCTAAAATTAACAGATGATCACTTTCTTCTTAAAAGGTTCCTAATCTCATATTCAGACGAGGTTCATTAAGAGTTAACGCACAATATTACACTCAAGCAGGTCATTTAAGCATCAAAAAGTTTTTTTAAGTCTATTAGTGAGTCACAGTCAACTTATATAAGCTTGGCAAGGTTCAGTTTCCCTTATATGATAGTGTAACATGAGAACATAGGCATATGTATGAAAGATAAGAAGGAAGTTTGCTTAATAAAAATGAATGAGCGTAGAAATCAAGGAGAATTCAATTAGGCAAATATAAGAGATATTCTTAAAGAGTGCAAGACTACAACATGGTAGAGTATCAAATAGCATAAGACCAGACAACAGGTTCATGACAGTAGTCTAGAACAAGGACGGTTTCACATGAAATAAGCACGGTTCTAAAAGCAGGACAATTAGTCCAGTTAAATAGGCGAATGTATTAGTCCAAGCATAATGCAGTTTATCTTATTATGACCAATGTAAGAGATGAAACAAAAATACAACAACTACTACTCTTAATCAAATTCTATTTCTCAACCAGATTCTTAAAGACAATCTATACATAACTTTGTTTATGTTAACATTAGCACACAGAGTTCATATATGATTAACAACAGAAATTCTTTAGAACATAGTTCATTTGCATTTCAGAACATATTTTCATTTGGGTGAAGCTCACAGATATGATCACATAATCATGAAAGTTAACAGAAAAGCATTACAATGATCTTTCAAGAGTTACAAAAGCACAGAAGCACATTGGAAGAAAGAATCAACTCAAACAACCTAGGCTAGTATATGACGACCTTATAATAAACCTTAAATGTTCATATCTATTTAAGTCTTAGTATATCAAACAAACAACCTTAAGTGCATGATACAAATCAACAAATAACACTAAGGTAAAGTGTAAAGATTGGATCGGTCATTTTGTGTAATTGCGCAATGTTACCCCTTTTATGCTTCACACGTTATTGTTTATGGTTTTATGACTCATGGGGTTAGTTAGTTTCATTCCGGGAAGATTTCAGGTTGTTTTGGACCCTTTCATTATAGACTTAGAAGCATAAATTAAAATTGTTGACCATACTTAGACTTTCATGAAAACCACTATGGAACGGTATTTTGATGGCTCTGATCGCTTCATATCGTGATTTTATACTTGGGTGTATGCCCGGAATTGAATTCGGAAGTCTGTAGGTTTATTTGGGTTGTTTTGGAAAAATTAAGCAATTTGAAATTGAGAAGTTTGACCGTAGGCTGACTTTTAGATATCAGGTTCAGAATTTGATTTTGGGAGTTGGAATATGTCTGTTTGCTATTTAGGACTTGTATGAAAAAGTTGGTATCATTTAGAGTTAAATTGATAGGATTCAGATGCTTAGCTGCAATTCTAGTAGTTCTTGAACTTTACTTTGAAATTCATGTGTTTTAGAGTTCGACTCGTAGTTCTAGATATTATTTATGTATTTTGATAACGCGAGAGAGTTTGTATGAAATTTTTAGACTTGTGTGGATGTTTGGTTTGGAGCCCCAAGGGCTCGGATGAGTTTCAGATGTGATTCGGAATGGTTTGAACTAAAAATGAATTGTTGGTACTGATGGTACTCAGTTATCAATTGCGAGCACCAGCCTCGCAATTGCGAAGGAGACATTGGGGTCCCTGATGTCGAACATGCGACATCCCCTTCTAATTGGCGAACCCAATAGGCCTGAGGTCCAGTTCGCAATTGTGATCATCTGGTTGCATTTTCGAGATTGACCAACTTCACACTTGCGATGCCTTTGACACAATCGCGACTTAAGGCTGCCAGGGTTCGCAAATAAGACCCCTGATTCGCAATTTCGAAGGTTGGCAAATGCGAACCCTGTGTCGCAAATGCGACATCTGCAGCTGATCAAAAGGGCTGGGAGACGGGACTTCTCATCATATTCTCTTATATTAGAACTCTAGACTTAGTAGTAGGCGATTTGGAGACGGAATTTTCATACAAACCTTGGGTAAGTGATTCTAATCTATTTCCAAATATATTTCATCAATATATCTTAGATTCTAACATCAAAATCATATGAATCAAAGTGAAAATTTGGGAAACTTTGTCAAGTTTTTGAAGAATATGTGTTTTGAGAGTCGAAATGTTACTGTCACTACCCAGAATCTCAATCTGAGTCGTGATGGCGCCCAACGACGGGTTTAGGCAAGCCAACAATAATTACACCAAGTGATACCTTTCTCATCTAGTTGAACAATCAAAGATTCCCAATTTATAACGACAAACATGATACTAGCTTTGAGCGGAGGTGAAATCCTAGTAGATACAAGCCTAAATAAAAATGCACACATAGATATACATCCCAAAACCCCAAAATATAAATATACACTACGCGTGTGTGCCATGAACTAGTGTCACGAGTGTCATGGGCAACTACTGAATATACAATGACTACAATATATACAGAGTCTCCGTCTGGATGAAGTGAGCGGAGAAATATAACAAAAGAGCTCCTGGGTGCTGCTAGGGAGTCGCCGAGAAAGCAACTCACCGTGAAGTATGACCACGCTATCAATATCCAGCACCGGCCTGATAGTCAGACGTGCCAGCCTCCGGACCTGTACAGTCAAGTACAGAAAAGAAAAGAAAGTGCAGCATGAGTACATATTAAATAAATATGTACCCAGTGAGTATCCCGCCTAAACTCGAAGAAGTAGTGACGAGAGGTCGACTCGATACTCACTATGGTCCAGCAATAATAACATATGATAAAATATGATGAAATACAGTAGGCATGTCACGGAAATAAGCAACAAGTACATATACTAAAAGCAGAGAAATCCAAACAGCTACTGAACTTAAACAATAAAGCACTTTCAAGAGTAAGACCACCGAATGAAACAAAATCACAAAATTCTTAGATCCGCCGTGGTGTACGGCCCGCTCCCATAAGGTACTTTCTACACTCGCCGTGGCGTACGGCCCGATCCCATATATTTCACAATTTCTTTTCAATTCCTCCGTGGCGTACGGCCCACTCCCATATATTTCACAATTTATTTTCAATTTCGCCGTGGCGTACGGCCCACTCCCATATATTTCACAATTTCTTTTCAGTTCCGCTGTGGCGTACAGCCCGCTCCCATATATTTCACAATTTTTTTCAATTCCGCCGTGGCGTACGGCCCGCTCCCATATATTTCACAATTTCTTTTCAATTCCACTGAAACGGGACATTCTTCTGAGTCAATCTGGTCAGTGGGGCTGCAATAGAGGAGAACCCTTCCATGAATCGGCGATAATAGCCTGGTAGGCCCAAGAAACTCCTGATCTCTGTAGCTGAAGTAGGACGCGGCCAACTCTGAACCGCCTCAATCTTCTGAGGATCAACCTTGATACCTTCCCCGGATACCACATGCCCCACTAATGCCACGGAATCTAACCGGAACTCACACTTGGAGAACTTAGCATACAATTTTTGTTCCCGCAAGGTCTGGAGCATAACTCTCAAGTGCCGCTCATGCTCACCCAGGCTCCGCGAATAAATCAAGATGTCATCAATGAAGACGATGATG
>ML277517.1:0-28024 GCA_005239495.1 Nicotiana undulata
TGTTGAACATAAGAATATGCATCCTCAAGAGAAGGAAACTGAATTTTTCCAAGAACTTGAACCCTGATCTGATCTTATTCTGGGTTCAAACCGGCCAAAAAATCATATATCCTCTCCTTTTCAACCAATTTTTGGAAGAGAACTGCATCATCGGTACACTTTGCTTGGAGATCCTGATAGTAGTCAATTTCCTGCCATAATCCAGTTAACTCAGAATAGTAGTCAGTGATAGTTAACTCACCTTGCTTAGTGACATGAATCTTATTTCGAATTTCAAAGACCTGAGCGTCATTTCCCTTACGAGAGTAAGTGCGCTTAGTGGAATTCCAGATCTTTTCAGCAGTATCAAGTAATAAATACTGTTTAGAAATTCGAGGGTGCATAGTATTCAGAAGCCATGTCATAACTAGGGAGTTATCTGAATCCCACTGACTATAGCCAACATCAGTAACGATAGGTGCTTTCTTTTCTCCCGTAATATAACCGAGCAACTTTCTGGACTTAATAAAAAGCAAACAGGATCTCGACCAAGCAAGATATGTACCAGTCCCATCTAATTTAATTGTGCTAATAGAATTATCTGTGGATTTGGTGTCCCCCATTTTAAGTAGCACTTCCAGAAAAAGAAAGAAAAGAAAAAAATACTGGCAGAGGGCAGACCTAGGTAGAACAGAGCCGAACAGAGAAGGAGGAAAAAAAATTTCTTGAAAAAATAAAATTTCAACAGTGGTATGCTCGGAACTCACCGGCGACCCGAGGGAAGCAAAAAAATTTCAAAAAGAGTCGCCGGAAACCTGCCTACTCGCCGGCGCGTGGGCTTCACGCGCGCCGGAACTGACATTGTCTGGCGGCGCGTGTAGGTGCGTGCGGTGGCCTTTCTCGGAGCTGCTCACTGGGGTTTGGTCGCCGTCGCCTGAGGAAGCTCGTAGTGGTGTTAGTTTTCCCACATTACTGCTATATAGTAGTTTCGATGCGTACAACTCACTGAGAGGGAGGAAAAACTCAACCTCTTTCAAAGAATTGAAACCCTAGTGCTGCTGAGGGAGGAAACTCACCTCAAAATTGGCAGCGGGGCTCTGATACCATGAAGATTTCAAGAAGAAGAAGAGCTTCTTGTATTGTTGTGTATTATTCACATCAAAGGTACTGATATTTATACATTGAGTCCTATGGCTAAACTAGGAAAGGGAATCAAAGATTCCTATAATTAAGTCCTACAATTAAGCTACAGAATAATATCAACCTATAATTAGGCTAGAGAATAAATACAAAATAAAATAAAATCTTTCTACTTAATTAGCCTAATCAACAGGATCTTACATACTTCCCAAAATGTTTATTGGATACAAGTTTCAATAAAAAAAAATTGATATATCAAAAGACAACGATTGGGTGTGGATAAGAAAGGAGTATACATGTGAGAAGACTTGCTTTCTATAAGGCGATGTTAACTGTCAAACATCAATTGTAATCCAAAGGTAATGGAATTAATTAAGCTATCATATGGCCAGGTTGTATAACATTTACACTTCTAAAGAGATGGAGAATGCGTTATATCGGTAACCTTTAGGGTCAAAGCATTATGAATTCATGAGAGGCAGTTACCAATGTTAAACTCCTTATCAAAAGAAAAAGAAAATCATTGGTAAAGAAATGGAAGAAGAATTTGGACTAGAGTTATTCTCTCGGAAATGATTAGATGTTTCATTTCCTTATCTATAAGACGCAATAGGGGGGAAAAAGATAACCTGCAAGATGAATTTTATGTCTCACATGGTTATTGCTTTTACTTTGCATTCACTCATCTGTATGGAGGCCACATTTCCTTGGGATATCTTGTTCCCACTCTCCTTCAATGATAGGATTTGGTCATATTTTCTTAGATGTGCTTTCGAAATATAGTCAGATGCTGACATCCTGTTTTTCTTCTGAGATAAAGATGCCGACTTCTATGCTTAAAGTTTGTATCACTGTTAACGAGCAGAATTGATTCTTGTTAACAGAGATACCTTTCAATAATTTTTGCTTTTATCCAAACTGTGGTGCTTGATTTTTCCTTCAAATTCAACCTGATCAATGCAATCAAGTCAACTGCGTTGTGGTACTTTAGATGTCCTACTTTGAACAAATGGAGAAATGATGTATTCATGACAAATATTTCATGCCATCACCCTGCTTGTAATTTATAGACTTAATGGTAACTCAAATGCATGGACAAGGCTCCATAATATCCTATTTTGGTTATCTTGCTGCAGTATCTTGATGACAAGTCACGCGTTAGAGATGCAGTTAGGATGGCTGAGGTAACCATTACTCTTCATATTTAACCATTGCAGTGCTTTGGCTAGTACCTAATATTTTTGCTGATCCGTCTCTGCTTTCAGATAGGACTGACATCAACCTGGATGCTTGAAGATTTTAAGGTTGCAATTGCAAAGGATATTAGCTCTCCACCAATATCAGATACCAACTTAAAGGTCTCAGTATGGCTAAGGCACTATATACTCTGTTCCACATCGAGCTTTTGTTAGAATTGAGTTTTAAGTGAAACTAAAGAACGCTCTTTCACTATATACATCTGTATATATTTGTCTCCTTTTTGTGTTTGGTGAGGTGCTGAGTAAGTTGATTGGACTGAGTGGTAAGGTGTAAGTGGTACTTCCATGTTATGTTTCACTGGAAGCTGGTCACTTTATGAAAGCTAAATTGGCAACTCCTAGGTAGTCAGTCAGCTGGGGTTAGTGTCATTTTTCATTAGTATCAGCCACAAGCCCACAACCTAAACCGTATAAATTTTTTGCATCTTCTGGTAATGGAGTTAAAAGAAGACTTGTGCGTCGGTTAACAAGTAAACGTGAAAGCTTCTAGCAAAAAGGCGAGGACCACATTAATCCAACATTTGGTGGTGTTAGTTTCTGCTTTTACTGAAGGTTATTTCCTGAAAAGAGTTGCAGAAGAGTGGGTCATTGGACTTGTTATTTTAATGCCATCCGCTAGTGCTGGAAGGTTTTTTCTTCTATTGTCGTGCGACCATTCCTATAGTTGCTTTATTTCTTTCCTGGACATCGGTGCTTAATATTACACCTACAGCACATATCTCAAGTTGCTTAATGCCAAAGCAGTTTGCCTTGTTTCCGTTTTTTATGGTTAGATGTACATTAAGTAATAGCTATAGAGGGTTAGAGTGTTACTCTACAAATTTGGTGAAACAACATAACTGGATGATATCAAAATTATTTTGTATTTTTGTAATGGGGATATTCTCATTCTTCAAATATCATTTGGGTTTTGGAAGTTCTTTATGTTCATGGTTTAAACCTATAATCTATGTACTCGGGATTACTCCAAAAGGATGATAATAGTACTTTTAAAGAACTTATGCCCCTTGCCCTTCCAAATGGAGGAATAAGAAGTCATACACGGACTTTGTTGAATCTTCTGCCATGCTTCCTTTCTAAACTTTCTGCTCTATGCATTTGGACATGCCGAGTCATTGAGAATTGAATTTGCTTGTTTCATCTGAACAGTTTGTCTTTGAAGAGTTACTGGAAAGGGCCAGGGAGAGAGAAGAAAAAGAAGCTAAAAGACGTAAACGTCTAGCGGATGAATTCTATGAACTTCTGCATACATCAAAGGTATAGTAAACAGTTTATGATCTCTCACATTGCAACGATCCGATGCCGTTTTCCTTAAAACAGTATATCTATTTTTCTCTGATTGCAGGAAATTACTGCATCATCAAAATGGGAGGACTGCAAATCCATCTTCGGAGATAGGCACGGAGCTACTTTGGCTTTTATTGATCTAGAATTAGTAATCATGACTGCAAGGATCATATCTTTGGAAACTCTGATAATTGATTTTATTTTCAAAAACTAACTCCTTCAATATTCCAATCCCATTAATTCACATACTTCCAAAAAATAACTTACAATAGTCAATGAATAATATGGTGCTTATGTTCCTCAACGTTTAAGTTGGCTATGTCTTTTATAGTATAGCGTGAATTACCATTTCACGAAATCATTTTTAATTACTTGTCGCTCAATTGAAATGGGTTGATATCAATTATTAGTTGTTTCAACACCGAGAGTTTAATACCTAGCAGTTACTAGTTTTTTCATTTCTGATATTTGTGGGTTGTTTCAAGATTCCAATGAAGTAATTATTATGATCTCTACTTTTAACTTGTCTATCCTCTTTTGCTGTAACGAAATGCTTTTGATATTTAAGAGTCTTCTTTACTCATACTCTCACATTCTCATTATGTGGTACCACTGAAATGGATTATTTTTGCTGTTATTATTTTACAGAATAATGGGCGAAGAGAGCTTTCTTCTGGAAATATTTGACAAATTCAGTAGTGAACTAAAAGAAAAGGCAAAAGAGAAGGAGCGGAAGCGGCAAGAGGATAAGGTACTTGACTTACTACAAACCCTTATTCTCCTCTCGCTTTCGTATTTTGAGTTGTAGATGTGATATGGGTGTGGTTTCGGTTGATATGGATTGTTTTCTAATTTCTTTCTGAAAAGTTTAGATTCACCCTTACTGAACCATAAGATTCTAAGGAGCTCTCTTTAAACCTATGTGTCTCGGACTCGGGTGCGGGTATCCGATACGGGTGGGCATATAGAGGTCAGATTCTTTATTACATAAATATTTGGATTTGGGAGTATTCCGAGTGCGGATACGGGTGCTGAGATACAACCAATAAACGTATATCGCGACATATAAAGGATATATTCGGTTAATTAAAGTTGTTGAACTGAAACAAATAAAAGATTACTTCTTTATAAACGCCTTATATTTATTTGTAAGATATCGCGTGTAGTAACAAAGGATTCTCATACTCTATGTAACTATATATACGACATAAACCCAAAAATAAAACCTAATAACTAATCAATATATACATCTTGGTCATAGATGTAGTCAAAGCATCCAAGGTAAGTTGACTAGCCTTGAATTATGGCTCTGCAGGCAAGAAAAGAGAAGGAAAGGAAAGATAGAGAAAAGAAGAAGGAAAAGCATAGAAGGGATAAAGACAGAGGGGATAAAAGCAGGAAAGAGAGGGAAAGAAGCAAGAAAGATGGCACAGACAGCGACAAGGCTGATACATACAGTTTCGAGGAGATCAAAAGGTTAGGAAGTGACAGAGATAAGAAACACCGCAAGCGGCATATGAGTTCCTTTGATGACAATGAAAATGAGAAAGATCATTCAAGAAATTCTTACAGACATGATAATGATCATAAGAAGTCAAAACAGGTCTGATATCATCTTTGAAAATATCTGAAGATTAGGGAGGTTGTTCCTTTGTTAACTCTGAAACTTTCTAATGCATAGAGCTTTGATGTAATAGGTGGACCAGCACGTGTGGAGTTCTGAAGTTAATTCCGAGGGCCAGCATAAGAAACAAAAGCGAGATCATCGGAGTGGTTCTCATAGGGATGGTGACAATGAGGATCATAAAGATGTGGAATTTGGTGAGGATGGAGAAGTTCGGTAGCTTTTTTTCTCTCGAAATGATCTCTTATATGTTCATTTTGTTGTGTAAATATGAAGTAGCAGTGATAAAAAAAGAAAAAGGAAAAAGGACTTGATGATAATGTTATTTGGCAATTGATTGTAGTTTCAGCAAAGTCAATTCTTGTTTGGTTTAGATATTTTATAAGCAGATGTTGTGGTGGCATTATTTAGCTCATGAGTATAATTTGGAAGGTGCTGATTCATACATCAACTTCTTTTATCATTTGACCAGTCCAAAAACACTTATATGTAGTGAAGAACAGAAGTTAGTTATATGCCATGGACCTCGTTAGAAAGCTCAGACCTCGTGAACTTCAATTTTAATGCCCTATGATTTTTAATTTTTCTTTTCTTAGTTGAAAGTCAAGTGTGGGATATACAATGGCTGAGTAGTGGCATCGGATTTGGTATAGTAGGTGCACTTGCAGTTTCTCCCATTCTAGCTTATATTGAAGGCAGAGGAGTTGTTCTTCAGGTCCTTTTACCTTCGGCTCGTATTGGCTTCAGAGATGTCTTATCTTTATATTCCTACTATTATTAAGCGGGAGGAAGAGAGGTGCCTCCGGGAAAAAAAATGAGCTGCATTCGGGTCAGAGGGTATTTTTGTAAATATTTGGGTGTGTTGACCAACATAGCCCTTGATCCTAACACGTGTGACAATTTGAACTTGCAAGTGGATCCCACTCTTTTAAGGGGTAATAAATGGGCAAAATTCATTTTGTATTGTGGCTAACGTCATACTACTCATAAGGCTTAAACCAATTAGAAACTTGACTTTAAGAATCCAACAAAGCAATTTTGCTTTTGCAGTCTCTTTTGAGTCAAATTCGTTGTAGTTCAAACTTGGTAATTAAAACATTAAACAAGTCCTAAAATTGTGTACCAAGCTTGACAACCTATAGATTCGACTTCTCCAATTTATTATACAAGTATTTTTCTTACTATTTAAATTAAAAAGTAACAAAATCTGGATGTGTTACTGGAATAACTATGCAAATGC
Organism: Nicotiana undulata; assembly: GCA_005239495.1. Classification (NCBI taxonomy): domain Eukaryota; kingdom Viridiplantae; phylum Streptophyta; class Magnoliopsida; order Solanales; family Solanaceae; genus Nicotiana; species Nicotiana undulata. The sequence continues at coordinate 6,530 of ML277517.1, forward strand.
TCATAGGCCTTCAAACATTATAACAAGAATTCCAGTTACATATTCATTTAACAAGAGAATTCTATTAGGGTTGTTTGAATAAATTCCATAAAATTCTTGGAATATTCATTAGGAAATTAAAGACATGTTAAATATGTCTTGCACAAAGTTCGAGCAACATTCAAGAGCTAAATGGAGTGTTGCGACATGCTTCTTGATCATCAAATACATCAAAGAGATGCTTATTATCTTATTTTTGAGAAATACACCGCTAAAGTCATCGAATTACGGGTAATAAGTCGGAGGTGAATAAACAGAATTATAACCCGCAATATTTATTAACAAAATTATTTTTTATATAGTTGTTTGTAATTGCAGTTTTATATTTCTGCACAAATTTATTGTAAATAGTCATGACCTGCAACTTAAATAAGAAGAAAGCAGCTTCAAAAACTCACGAAAAACACAACATATTGCTAGGAGCCATATTACGCAAAAAGGTACAATGATAAGACACTTGACAATCATTTGAGCACCCTTGAACAGAAAGTTTACGTGTAAAATAAAAATCTTTTCTTAGTTTTACCATAAAACTAAAAGAAAATCTGGTGTAAATGTACACTGTGGATAAACTGTTGTAATGCTTATTTTTTCTTTTCTTTTTTCTTAAAATCTGCTAGCTAAATTTTCTATGCATATATACGTGCAACAAGTATAAAAGTGTTCATGTTAAAGTTTAATAGAAATGATACTATGTAAAGATTTGGGGCTGCTAATAGGAATATTGTTTGTAAAGTTGTTGATACGGTTAAAATCGACCATGTCCGATTTTATGGGCTCGAAGGTCTGCCTTGAGATTAAGTCCGTATCGAAGCAAGTTCGAGGAACACGGAGACTGAAGGATCAAGAACGGGCTAGATCGACATCGAAGTAACAGAATAACGAGATATCCGCAATCGACCACTAATCTCGGCGGAAATTTCGGGATTGGCAGAAGCATTAACGGTTATTAATATCAATCATCTATTTTGCTTCCGAAATTAGAGTAATACCTTATTTAGGATTCCTCTACTATATAATGAGGAACCCTGTTCATTTGTAACGATCGGACGAATCACATACGCATTAATGAGAAATTCAAAACACTCTGCTCTTTTGCTCGCTTATAATTCTCTACTGTTTTTATTGTTTTTTTCTTCTTAACACTTGATCTCGAGCCTATTTCAGACCGAGATCGATAATTTGCAAACGGCTTCCATTTCAATTGTTTAATCTATTTATGTATTTTGAGTTTGATTAGGTATAATAACTTATATATATGCATAACTGTATCAGATTAATTCCTCAATATTATAGTTTTATATCTTTGAAAAAATAAACTCTTAGTTAGATTATCTGATATGGAAAATGATTGCAAGTAAAGATAAAAAAAATTATAAAAATACCCGACTGATGAGGTGAGAACTTGCATGGTTAGTTACTTGTTTATATTATAAGGTTATCCAACTATCTATGCAGATTGATCATGTTAATCCTTTATGCTCTAACAATCTAAATTTAAATATTCTCTTATTCTTATGATTCTTTCTACTCCTAATAGTTCATTTTTAATCTTGACCAGTTAACTATTTGACTTTCGATTCAATAATTATGTATTAGGGTAATTATATAAATTGGTGAGTCGGATAACTCAGAACGACTTGAAATTTTTTCGTATTGTTAAATATTTTTCGACAAATTCGAAATATTAATTTTGGATATCTAGAAAAATACTTGACATAATTTTTGTCACAAATTTTGACGGAGCATTAGAATTTTTCAGTATTATGATTTCATCAAACATAATTTCTTGCTAATAGTAAGAGATGAAAACACACACTTCACTTATATGTTGGGCCCGTGCTATCCGGTTACAAAAAAGAGGTGCATCCAGTAACGATTCGGGTCAGAAGGGTACTCTTGTAAATACGTCAATATACAATAATTCCATTGGCTCACAAAGGTGGTTTCTGCTGCTGCTTTACCCTTTGATCACGTCATAATTTACTTTGTCATTTGTCTTTTCTCTTTCTAACTTTTCAGGACATGGGATTTCACATTTCACATTAACAATAGTATTAGACTGAATGGTCTTAAAAGCGAAATCTCGACAAGTTACATAGTATTCCATCATGTCCATCAATTTGTGTATTAAATTCAAAACAAAAATAGTTAGTGTGATTAAATTATCTTTAATTAAATATTGCAGTATAATTTAATGAGAGGAGTAAAAGACTTTTTAGAGATACGTATATAAAGGTAATTTTAAAAAAATAACTTAATTTTTTTCTTGGTTATATAAATAGATAATTATTTTGAATCAAAATAAAAAGATAAATTGATCACTTATTGTTAAACGGAAGGAGTATTTATGAATCTATGCTTAATGTGGATCAAGTTTGGATTCAACAAAATTGACACGGAAATTATAATATGGAGGGAGTACTTTAATATTATCATGTATTTTTATCAACATATAAATTAGATACCTTACTAAAATGTACATTTAATGAAACTAAAATATGTAAATTTGATTATAAATATCTATATGGTTATAAATAATCATGTTAAAAACAACTTGAGAAGTTTAAATAAGTTTCCTTCTAAAGAAAAATGTCTTCTGTTAGGTACAAAGTAAATAAGAAAGAGTATAGCATCAAAAGGAAACATGTGTAATTTTTTTTAATTCTTTGGTATGCTTAATTTGGATTAAGCTATGCTTCAACAAAATTAACATGGAAATTGATAAGACGGAGTATTTTTATCAAACATATAAAATAGCTATCTTACTAAAATATACACTTAATGAACTAAAATATGTAAGTGAAACAATTTGTGTCTATATATATATATATATATATTTGTGTGGCTACGATATTAAGACTAAATTGAGAAGTTTAACATTAGTATTTTTATAAAAAAAAGCGAAATACATAAAACGTCCCTTTAAGTTATCCCCAACAATCAGATGAACACCTTAAGTTAGCATATGACCAAATAGACACCTCTGCATGGAAGAACAATATCTCTTAAACACCTCACGCCGACATGACAACATTTGTGTGTTACACTCAGATCTAAGCGCGTGAATCTCTTTAAAATTAGCTATCTTCTTTTTCCCCCCGTAAAATCAATATAGGCCCCACCTAATTCATAGCTCTTTCTTCTCCGACTTTCCTCCACCATCTTCTGCCCCAAACTTCTTCTCCACCTTCCACCTTCCACCTCCAGAAAAAAAAGCATATTAGAGATACAACTTTTATCATCACCACAATCAATCTCAACCTCCTTCCTTCTTCATTTTTCACAAAAATCAGGAACACCCACAACCTCCTTCCTTTTTCTTCTTCTTCAAAATCACAACCCTACACCACCATTTCCTCGATCTCTCTAACCAGCAGCCGCAAACCTCCCCATTAATTCCTCACTCTCCAAAATCAGCGGTGAAACAACCCCGTCCCTCACCTCAAAACACCCCAGAAATGACTCCTCATCAATCCAAAAAACGCAGCTGAAATCTCCATGGAAACACAACTCAAAATCTAGCGAAAATCAGTCCAAAAGAAGCAAAAACAGCACCCTAAAACGAGTTGAAACCCCCCACCAAGCAGCTCCGATAAACAGTCCAGAACACTCCTTAAATCGCCGCAAAACTCGTCGAGTCAGTGAGGCCTCCATTTGAAATTTGTTCGACGCTTCTGTTGTCCAATGGTGGAACGGAGATGCAGCGTCTACGATGTTAAAGGGAGAAGAAATATAGAGTCTTTTTCTTCTTTTCTTAATTAAAGAATTATAAGTTTTTTAAATATAAACTATAACATATTAAAGAAATGCACATGTCATTCGGTAATTTGTCAGATTGACATGTCATCAGAGTGTAACTCACACATGAGACTTGTTGAACTCGTGTTCACAAGACATACCTGTGTCAGACATACCTGCGTCAAATAGAAGTGTCTGTTTGGTCATATGCCAAGTTAAATTGTTCAAATAATAGTTGGGGACAACTTAAAGAAAGAGATAGAACAAAAGGGAACGTAGGTAAAAGCTTTTTCAGATCTTTGGTATTCAATTTTAAATAAAAGTCTACAAACATTAGTATAGAATTCTTCAATGTTTTATTTTACAGAATATCTTTAGTTATGAGAAATTTTATTCGTTTTCTATTATAATACAAGTTTAGCAATATGATATTATTGACATTTGTTAGTAGTTCTTTTTTTATAGATAAAAGGTGGCATGAAAGACAAAGATAAGTTACTAAGTAAAATTCTTTTTATTGCACTTCTAACTAATTTATTTACTAATGATCATGCATATCACTTTCATATATTTGGAAATTCAATTAAAGGATTCTTGACTTTTGAAAGATGGCATTGTTTACCTGTAAATATTCGACGAAAAGTGCATAAAAGTCAATTTTAAATATGTGTACAATAAAGTTTATTTATGTATACGGTTAAAATTTGGTCCACTCGATGTTACTGATTAAACGAGACCAGGGTGATTCATCGAAGATCGATCCCGTAATAGATCAGATCAAAGCATGAAGATAAGGTACCGCGTTTGGGATTCGAGGTAGCTGTCGAGATCGAAACCAATAGTAATCGAGACCGAATGAGATAGCCACCGAGCAGGACCGAAGATAGCATAATAACAGAAAGGCGAGATATCCGTGACTGGTAGAAGATCATGGCGGAAATCTCGGAATGAATCAAATCAAGAACGGTTGTTTAGCTAATCATGCGATTTCCTTCTGTAATTAAAATTGTATCATAAGTAGAACTCCTCTACTATATAAATGCGAGTTCTAATAATTTGTAGGACACATTATTATCGCATATTAAAGCAATATAACACTCTTTTTTGCTCATATTCTCTTGTTCGTCAGTTTGCTTTATACTTCATTTTTCTAGTATCAGTCAGTTCGAGGGCACCCTAACTCGAGGGCTGAATTGCATTTCAATACTAGTTTGCTTTACTTTATCATTAATTTCCGTTGCTAATCATTGCATTTATCAATTAATATTAGGTGAAATCACGTATCCTTAAAACCACATTATAAGTTTAATTGTTATCCGATTTTAAAGTTAAACAGTTTGTCGCCCACCGTGGGGCTAAGGATAATAATGATTACCTGGTATTAATTCTCATAACACACAATACTTTATGCTTGTTCTCGAAAATGTTTTTGATTTCAGGATCAACATGTCGAACTTGCAAGCAGTACCCACACATGCCGACAACGGCCTTGGTTTTCATGGAGAAAATGATAATGCAGCCGCCCGAGGGATCGAAGTGCCTCAGGCTGGCCTCGAGGGAGTACCAATTACAAACCCCGTCGATGTAAGTTCACATGTCGCCCTAAATGCAAATATGTGTGTTGATCCCGAAGGTAGCGCACGCAGGGAAGTTTGTTCAGGTGGTCGAGGTACATAGGGCAGAGAAGACGGTGGAGTGAGCCTCCAACTGATATTTGAAATGTTACAGGATGAACAAGCTGCTATAACTCAACTACAAAATCAGCATCGAGCACCGAGTGGGGTCGAACTCGAACCCTCATTAGAAGATGTTCACAGGGTCGAACCTATACTGGAGAGATCGAACGCCAATGAATCAGGGGATGACCCCGCCATTATGAAAATGCTCGAGGAGCTCACTAAGCGGATCGAATCAGGAGAAAAGAAGATCGAGGCAAATGACAAAAAGGTAGAAACATACAACTCCCGGGTTGAACAAATACCGGGGGAACCACCAATTCTAAAGGGATGTGATTCAAAGAAGTTCGTACAAAAGCCTTTCCCCCCAAGCGCGGCTCCAAAGCCTATCCCGAAGAAATTTCGCATGCCAGAAATTCCCAAGTACAATGGGACCACCGACCCTAATGAGCATGTTACTTCTTATACATGCGTAATAAAGGGGAATGACTTAGAAGATGATGAGATTGAGTCCGTTCTACTAAAAATGTTTGGAGAAACTTTATCGAAGGGAGAGATGATATGATACCACAATTTGCCGCCCGATTCCATCGATTCCTTCACCATGCTTGTAGATTCCTTCGTCAAGGCACACGCCGGAGCAATAAAGGTTGAGACTAGGAAGTCGTACCTCTTCAAAGTGATACAAAAGGACAACAAAATATTAAGGGAATTTGTATCTCGGTTCCAGATGGAATGCATGGACCTACCCTCGGTCGCAGATGATTGGGCTGTCCAAGCCTTTACTCAAGGTTTGAACGTATGAAGTTTGATAGCATTACGACAACTAAAGCAAAATTTAATTGAGTATCCAGCTGTGACCTGGGCCGATGTACATAATCAGTACATGTCGAAAATCAAGTTCGAGGATGATTATTTCGGGACCCTTTCCGATTCCATTTACCCAAACAGGCCCATCGGTAGAAATCAAAAGGACATCGATAAAGAATCCCGATTGAACAGAGATCGGTATCAACCATACAACACAGATCGTAGAAGCTATCCAGGACGTAATCCCGTTCGAAATGATTGAAGGAATGATCGAGGACAGAGCTCCCTAGGGCTCATGAGTAAAAGTGGCTTCAATAAATATTGAGCCCACAAAAGCACCACGACTATCAGAATACAACTTCAGCATCAACGCATCATGTATTGTATCATCCATTGGGCGGATCAAAGATACTAGATGGCCTAGACCCCTACAGACCGATCCAGCTCAAAGGAACCCTAATAAAATGTGAAAATACCATGGAACCCATGGTCATAGAACCGAGGACTGTTGACAGCTAAGGGAGGAGGTAGCCCGTCTATTCAAAGAGGGACACCTTTGAGAATTCTTGAGCGACCAACCTAAAAATCATTTTAGAGACATGGACGCAAACATGAAAAACGAACAAGAAGAACCACAACACATGATTCACATGACCGTTGGTGGGGTCGATATTGCATAGGGACTCGTGTTCAAGCGCACCAAGGTGTCGATCACCTTGGAAAAATGAACTCGAGACTATGTACCGGAAGAGACCTTGTCGTTCAATGACGATGAAGCAGAGGGGATCTCACAACCCCAAAATTATGCATTGGTAATCTCTATTCTTATGAATAAAATTAAGGTTAAACATGTTTTAATTGATCTAGGAAGCTCGACCAATATTATTCGATCGAGGGTCATGGAGCAGCTCGGCCTACAGGATCAGATTGTGCCCGCAGCTTAGGTTCTCAATGGTTTCGACATGGAGAGTGAAACTACTAAGGGCGAAATAATCTTGCCTGTAAACGTAGCCAGGACCATTCAAGAAACAAAGTTCCATGTTATCTAGGGTGACATGAGATACAATGCCCTTCTTGGGAAACCCTGGATTCATATCATGAGGGAGGTCCCTTCAACTCTTCACCAAGTTCTCAAGTTCCCAACATCGGAGGGAGTAAAAACAGTGTATAGGGAGAAACATGCCGCCAAATAGATGTTTGAGGTCGATGAAGTAATACCAGTATCGACACTCTCATCAACAAAGGTATCAGAGTCCAAAGGAAAGAAGGAGGCTAAATATCAACCACAGGCACCAGCCTCGATTCAGTTGTGGAAGCAGGGGACGAACGAGGACGATGACTACTGGATCCCTCGATCCTTCATAATTCTCGATCATTCTGACGCCACCAAATCGATAGTCGAAGAGCTAGAACAATTCTTTCTGGTCGAATACCTGTATGAACAAAAGGTATACCTTGGCAAAAGATTAAATTCCCGAGCTTTGGAAAAAAATTATTCAATTTCTTTATGATAACATGATCGTTTTGCTTGGTCCCATCTAGATATGATAGGGATCCCACTGGAGATCACAACACATCGACTAAGGTTGGACCCGAAGTTCCACCCAGTAAAACAAAAGAGAAGGCCCCAGTCTGAGGTAAAACATGCATTCATCAAGGACGAGGTAACCAAACTTCTCAAAATAGGATCCATTCGGGAGGTAAAGTACCCCGAATGGTTAGAAAACATAGTTGTAGTCCCTAAGAAGGGAAATAAACTTAGAATGTGCATAGACTATAAGGATTTAAACAAGGCCTGCCCTAAGGATTCCTTTCCTTTGCTGATTATTGATCGTATGATCGATGCCACGGCCGGCCACGAGATCCTCAGTTTTCTCGATGCCTACTCCGGGTATGATCAAATACAAATGAACCCAGAGGATCAGGAAAAGACTTCGTTCATCACTAAATACGACACTTATTGTTATAACGTAATGCTGTTCAGACTAAAACATACCGGTGCTACTTATCAACACCAAGTAAATCGAATGTTTGAAGAACAAATAGGTAAATCAATGGAGGTTTATATTGATGACATTCTATCTAAGTCCCTGCAAGCAGAAGACCATTTGAAACGAATGCAGGAGACCTTCAACATACTAAGAAAGTGCAACATGAACCTCAACCCAAAAAAGTGCGCATTCGGGGTCGGCTCGGGCAAGTTCCTCGGCTTCATGATATCGAATCGGGGGATCGAGATCAACTCCGATAAAATATAGGCCATCGAAGATATCACGGTCGTGGATAGTGTCAAGGTCGTACAAAGGTTAATAGGGCGCATAGCCGCCCTAGGTTGATTCATTTTGAGGTCCTCGGAAAGAAGCCACCAATTCTTATCACAATTTAAGAAGAAGAGCAATTTTGCGCGGACCCCGGAATGTCAACAAGCCTTGGAAGAGCTAAAACAATATCTTTCGATCCCACCTCTGCTTCACACCTTGAAAGTGGGCGAGCAACTCTACCTATACTTAGCGGTCTCAGAGATAGTGATAAGTGGGGTCTTAGTTCGAGAGGAGCAAGGTATGCAATTCCTTGTTTATTATAATAGTCGAACCCTTGGTGAGGCCGAGCCAATACCCACACTTAGAAAAGTTAGCGCTTGATTTAATAAGCTCCTCTAGGAAATTAAAACCGTATTTTTAGTGTCACCCAATTTGTGTTATGATTACCTATCCCCTTCGCAATATTTTTCCAAACCCAAACTTTCGGGTCGATTGGACAAATGGGATGTCGAGATCAGCGGGTACAATATCGAGTATCAACCCCGAACGACCATCAAGTATCAAATCTTGGCAGACTTCGTGGATGACTTCATGCCAACCTTCGTACCCGAGGTTGAAAAGAAACAATTACTAAAATCGGGTACATCATCGGGGTTGTGGACCCTCTTCACACACGGAGCTTAGAACGTGAAGGGGTCCAGGCTAGGCATCGTTTTGAAGCCGCCCACATGTAATACAATTAGACAATCTATCAAAACTTCAAAATTAACTACCAATGAGGCCGAGTATGAGGACATGGTTGGAGGCCTCGAGCTAGCTAAGAGTTTGGGAGAAGAAGTCATCGAGGCCAAATGTGACTCCCTACTTGTGGTAAATCAAGTCAACAGAGCTTTCGAGGTTCGAGAAGATCGAATGCAGAGGTACTTAGACAAGCTACAAGTGGCTCTACATCAATTTAAAGAATGGACCCTACAACATGTACCACAAGAACAAAACAGCGAGGCCGATGCCTTTGCAAATTTGGGGTCATCGATCAAAGACGATGAACTTAGCTCGGGGACTGTCGTACAACTTTTGAGTCCAGTAATCGAAGAAGGCCAGGCCAAAATAAACTCCACAAGTATGACATGGGATTGGAGGAATAAGTATATCTAATACCTAAATAACGGGAAGCTTCCATCGGGTCTTAAGGAATCAAGGACTCTACACACGAAGGCAGCACGATTCACATTGACCGAGGATGGAACACTGTATAGGAAAATGTTCGATGGACCATTGGCGATATGTTTGGGACCATGATACATCGACTACGTCCAACGGGAGATTCACAAAGGCACTTGCAAAAATCATTCCGGTGCCGAGTCATTGGTTCACAAAGTTGTTAGAGCAGGGTACTATTGGGCCGATATGGAAAAGGATACAAAAGAGTTCGTTCTAAAGTGCAACAAATGTCAAAGGAATGCGCCAATAATTCTCCATCATGGGGAGCAACTCCACTCATCTTATCCCCATGGCCGTTCATGAAATGGGGAATGGACATCATCAGCCCTCTCCCATCGGCCCTAGGTAAAGCTCAATTCATTTTGTTTATGACTGACTATTTTTCTAAATGGGTTGAAGCACAGGCCTTCGAGAAAGTCATAGAAAAAGAATTCATAGACTTCATTTGGGACCACATTATATGTCCATTCGGGATGCCTGCCGAGATCGTATGTGACAATGGGAAGCAATTTGTCGGCAGCAAAGTGATAAAATTTCTTGAAGACCACAAGACTAAAAGGATTTTATCGACTCCATATCATCCTAGTGGGAACGGACAAGTCAAATCGACAAATAAGAACATCATTCAAAATCTAGAGAAAAGATTGACCAACGCTAAAGGAAAATGGAGAGAGATACTGCTCAAGGTTCTTTGGGCGTACTGCACAACGTCGAAATCAAATATAGGGGAAACACCATTCTCTTTAGTCTATGGTGCCGAAGCTCTAATCCTGGTCGAAGTCGGGGAACCCAGCCTCAGATTTTGGTATGCGACGAAAGTGTCAAATCACGAGGCTATGGATACAAGCCTCGAATTTCTAGATGAAAGACGGGAAGCTTCCCTCGTTCGAATGTCCGCACAGAAACAACGGATTGAAAGGTGCTACAATCTAAGAGCCAATCTTTGACACTTTAAAATTGGGGACTTTGTTATGAGAAAAGTCACCCCCAATTCTCAAAACCCAAATGAAGGAAAGCTTGGCCCAAACTGGCACGGACCATATTAGGTCCTCTACATCATCGGAAAAGGATCGTACAAGATTGGCACGATGAACGTCGAGCAACTACCAAACAATTGGAACGTATCACTACTCAAACGATATTACTACTAAGGTACGACCATCTCCATTTTCATTTATGTTTTAAATTAACCAATTGCAGGTGTTCAGTCGAATACATTGATGAATCCTTCAACACAAAGTCCTTAGATCTGAAAGCACGCGTTGCACTCTTTTTCTCTTAGACCGGTTCTTGTCCCAAATGGGCGAAGTTTTTAACGTGGAAACAATTGTTTGTGCTAACTTAGATATATTCAATAGTGTCAGAGGCTTCTTTACAATCATCCTCGAATACTGAGAGGCATCACCCTCGAATGTCAACTTTGTTGCAAGGAAAGTACTTCGTGTCAACAGGATTTCGATAGGTAAATTTTGTAAGGGCCAAACGGTCGAATGAGCCTTGCCCACGTAGGTTACTCGAGCTCTAACATGTACACATGTATAATCATCTATTAAGAGAGGTATTTTTTCCTTGCTAAATATTTGATGCCGTAGAAAAAATTTTTACTTTACAATTTCATACTCTTGGTTAATTGTGCAAACATGCTTAAGGGCCGATCACAACTGAAGTTTGAACAACTAACCCACACTCGGGGACTACCGTCTGAAAAATAGTTGTGATCGAACTATCAAAACCTCAACAAGTTTGAAGTGTAGCGGGAAAACAAGCCCAAGAGGCAAATACCAAGCTAGAAATGCTACGACCAAATTAACACGGTTCAGAGACGTCCGATTTCCATTATATATATTTTCATAAATCGGTTACAAAGGCTACCCTCGGCTAAATTACTAAGGGTTTTGATAATATCGACCCTCGAAAATCCTAATGGGTGCAAAAATGTTCGGGCTCTCGAACAAATTCTTTATCTCATGCTAAGGCATTACAAAACAAAGGGTTCGATAATATCAACCCTCGAAAACGCTAATGGGTACATAATTGTTATAGTTCTCGAAAAAATTCATAATTTCATGCTAAGGCATAAAAAAATTTATATTAACATTTTCAAGCGGAGAAGGAGAAAAAAAAAACATTTCTTTTCTACAAAGGCCATATCGTCCTAATTCAAGAGCCGAAGGGCCATTTTATTTTTGAGTTCGAGAAATCATCCTCACTCAATTAAAACCTAAGGGTCACCCTACTCGAGTTCGAGCAAGACCTCACTCAATTATAAAAACTACACTAGTCTGGCTTCAATCAAATTGCCTAAGCCTCAAACTTATTTTTCATAAGGCATAAATGAAACATAATTTTCATAAGGCAGAAAATAAAATAAAGACAACTCGGAAAGGAAAGAGATCTTTACAAGGTTTGATCAGGATCCTACACAAAAGATCAAAAGTGAAAAATCCTAAGGTTCCTAATTTTCTCCAAGGGTAGCTTCTTCTCCATCGGGGTCCCTCCCGCTCTCAGAACCGTTCTCGCTCCCGGCGTCATCATCATCATCGGAGGAGGCAAGTGCCTTAGCATCAACTTCGTGCTCTTTCACCTTTTAATCTCGTTTGTGATATCGAAACCTCGAGCATGAATCTCCTTGAGGGTTTCCCTCCGCGATTGTCACTTGGCGAGCTCGGCAACCCAATGTGCTCGAGTTTGGGTGGCCTCTGCAGTTTCTCTTGCTTGGGCTTGAGCAGCTTCAACATCTGACCAGTAGACGACCACGATCGCCTCCGCATCGGCCTTAGCCTTTTCAGCCTCATATTTGGCCTTTGAAAGTTTGGCGACCAACCGAGCCTCGAGCTCTTCTATTTTATTAGCATGTGCCATGCTCTTCTCCTTTATACCCTGATGCTGACTTTCAACTGATAACAACTGGGCTGGAGAAGCTTCCTTCTCTGAGGCGAGGCGGTCTATTTTTCGCTTCCATGTCAGGGTCTCCGCCTTCATCGCATCGACCTCTCCTCGAAGCTGCTCGATTATCTCGAGCTTCTTCTAGACCTATGAGATTGAATTGTTAGCGACCATTCCTGAACTGTTTCCATGAGCTTCTAAGATTCTATTTACCTGCTCATTCAGATCAGTTTGTTCTTTTTGAGCCGCAGCTAGATCATCCTAGAGGTCCTTGATTTCTTCTTCTTTTTTCCACTTGAGGAGTTTTAGGGCATTCTTCTCCTTAGTGAGCCTCTGAATGTCGGCCTCATATCGACTCAATTCTACTCGAGACCTAGAAAATGCCTCATGATGAAGCACCGAGATCTACACAGACAAAAGGAAAGAAATTGGTCAAAGAGAAAAAGATGAAGATCGTTCATTTGCTCGTGACCTATAAAATGCCTCATGATGCGGCCTCGAGCATCCTCCGAGATGGAGATGAAGATCGTTCGTTTGATCCCGGGACAGACGCTGGGGGCCTGGAACTGATCGGTCAGTTTGAAACTCGAGGAGGTACCTCCCTAGTCCTTACTCAATATTTCCAAGTCGCTCAGACCAGCTACATCCTCGATCCCAACAGAATAACCACGGAAGGGGTCCTCCGCTCTATGGTCTCCTTCTTCATCAGGAGTCTTCATGGCTTGGGCCTCCCGAATCGTCTCCTCCGAAAATGAAGGGAGGGACGGGGAGTCTCCAACTACTATTGCCCCAAGTGGGTCTCTTGGGGAATTCATTTCATCTCGAGGAGCCTAGAGACTGACCTCCACGACTGGTTTTTCTACCTTTTTGCTTCAAGACGAGGCACTCTCAGCCTTTGCCAACTCGAACACTCCACCCGAGTCGCCTCTCGAGACCCCGTCAGCTCGAGGCAAGTTATTTTTGGATTCTACCGGCTCGTCGGCCTTATGAGCCTCAATATTCATCTTTGTTCGGGCCACCAGCTCGGAGCCGTATTCCTCTCTTAGGAGTCGAATTGACTTCGCAGGTAAGGGGATGGTGTCCTTTTTTGGCTTACGAGCCACTTTTTCTTGGACTCTGGATCCTTGGAGGTTGAGGTCATCTTTCTCTTTTTATCCTTCACCGGTTTCGGGACCGGGACCAAAGTCTCTTCCTCACAAGATGGGGGCCTCATGACTTCATCTTTTCCAAGGCCTACAGGAAAAGAAATTGAATAAGCGTGGGAAGAACGTTTAACGAAATCATTAAATACATAAAATGGGCTTACCATCATTTTTGGCTTCCCATTGGCCCTTTGATTAGTCGCCCCATGCCCATGAGAGGTCGAGACTAGGTCCCTGACCCAACTCTTAAGGTCGGGGATGGAACCGGGCATCCAGGCGGAAACTACATCGAAAAAGAGCATCGATAAGAGAAAGCATAAAAGCAAAGTAACAAATAGAAATTAATAAGGGAATCGTACTTTTTTACCTTGAAAATGGTAATTACAATTATATTTGATTAAGTGGTTCTAAAAATATGGGATTTATCTTAGCACTGGTTATTAAGCAGTTGATGTTAAGCGTGGTTGGAATAAGTAGAGTAAAAACAGTTAAGAATTCGAAGATAAGCAAACCGAGATGCCTTAAATCGGAGGTTCGATGTTGGCTTCGGGGGTCCCCAAGGTCGAGGCTCGTGGCTACCGTCAGATGGTCGATGAAGCTATAACAAACTCACAAACTTCAGAGTATGATATTTACGATCAATAATGAGCTATAAATGAAGAACGATTAATCGAAAAAAATAAATGTAAGTGTATGAGCTAGTGGAGAGGAATAGAGAATGTTTAGGTAATAAAGCAGAGAATGTTTTTGTGCCTTGTATTCAATATTGTGTCCTACAAAATAATAAGGGTCCCCTTTATATAGGAGGGAAATACCAACATAGTACATTATCATTTATTACAAACATTTGTGATTGATTCAGCTAGTTAATGTCTGAGTACGGAGTCGTACTTTGTTGCATAGTTGTTTGCCTCTATCTTTGTGCCATCCCCCTACGCCAATCCTGAGCCCGTATTGCCTCGAGGTTGAATGTAACGGAGGCTCGAGATCAGACCTGGGTCCTGCCTGGTATCTCATGCAAATAAGCCATCGAATGTCATAACGAACATAAAATGGGCCTTCCCGCTTTTAGCCGTACACAGATAGGCCCCACGTTTCTTGGAATGTAGAGACAAGAAACGTCTTGAATTCATTATCCTTCTGTTATTGCGTCATCCATTCCGTATAAGATGACTGACGAGGTAAAGGTGAACCCATGGGGCCGTGTCCATACAACTGCTAAGAGGTTCCTGCATTAATGTCAGCAATTAATCGCCCCATGGGTTTTCTATAATGTACATATTGACCCTCTATAAATACGCCTTTCCCCACTTCTTTTCTATTATTGTTCCTTCAATCCCTTGAGAGATCCTTTCCTACCCTTTTACGGTATTTCCCTTCTGACCAAACCTCCCCTTTCTTTTCTTTTTCTAGCGATTCTCAGAGGAAATAAAGGGAGAAGACTTCCTCCAGTGTTCCTCAGAATGACAACCTTCTTCCCATCCACAATCGCCACACAAGAAGGTGACAGATCGCCCTCGTCTTGAGGACTGCTTCCCCGGGGCGTGCGTGATATCCTCTGATTTTAAGGTTGACAAACCATCTTTGAGGCCAAGGCGATGCGAGCCCATGTACCGGTATATCAGCTTGATCTCAAATACTAGGAAGGTATAAATAGACTGTCGGTGGGGGAGTTCAGTGTTGGTGAAGATCCCCTCCCGGGAGGAAGCTATTACCACGCACGAGGCCGACTTCCTCAATGTTTATACTTATCCATTCACCCTTGTCTCGGTGGGACCATTGTCTCCCCCAATAGACCCTGTCATTCTGGACTTTTGCGAACGATACCAAGTGACCCTTGGTCAGATACATCCGTCATTTTGGAGCACTGTATAAATGATAAGGTATTTCACGAACATGGCCGAGGGAATGCCTTTCACCCTCGACCACTTGATTAGAATGTACAACCCCAACTTTATCGTGGAGACCTAATCAAACTACAATGCCGGGCCTCGAAGGCCTTTCTTGCATGCACCGATGAAGTTATAGATAGAGGATGGATGAGTCGCTTTGTACGAATTAGGATTGCGGACATGATTCCGATGGAAAGGATGCCGTTCCCCGAGAAGTGAAATATGAAACGTAAGAGCGTATTTTTACAAGACGCCTTTCCTTTTCCTGTGGTTTAATTACCTTATGTAATGCTTTCTGTCGCTGTTGCAGCTATTTACGTGTATCCTGGCTCCGTCAAAAGTCTCTCGGACTGGATCCGTCAACTAGATTCAGTCTTCCCATATGCTGAGCGCGTGTGGCGCGATCTGACAGTGGACCGATGGGAGGCGAAGAATCATGGTAAGCCCTTTCCCTTGCTGTAATCATGTTTTTCTAGAAGAGTATTGCTGATCAAATCTCCGAATCCGGTGGTTATGTCTTGCATTCGTACATGTCTGGGAGAAAACTCTATGATGAGGGAAGCGCCGCTTGAGGAAGCAGGTACCCCAAAATCCGTTAAAGAGAAGAAGAGAGGAAGGAAGTCGTCGGCCGAGTCTTTGAAATCGAAGAAAGCCAAAGTGGAGGGGTCCTTGGTTGGCCCGGTGGCCCCGACCCCCGAGGTTCATGAGGGCCACAAACCGGCGATGGGGAAGGGGCCGATCTTGAGAAGGTGTTTGTAGGAAGAGATAATCCGGCCGCTCCTCATCTTGCTGAGCCTACGGCCATCGAGCCGAAAGTATCCATACCGCTTGTCGGAGATGAGCCGGACAACGCTCCTGGACCGGACACTAGCCGGGGTTCCCCCGAGCTGATACGCACTTGGTTGCAGAACTGGAGGCGCCTTCTCCTAAGGTTTCTCAAAGGCGAGGGAAGGCCCCGATTGTTCTATCCGGGGTCATTGATGTGAGCGATTCCCCCCCAGAATCGACTCTTCCTTTAGATCAATAACAGGATGCTCAAGATAAAGAGTTCCCTAAATCGAGAGCATTTGCTGAGGGCGGAGGCATGTTTCAAAGTCCGTATGCTGCGGTCGAGGGGGGTTTCGAACCTAACGCCTCATTCATTTTCAGCGAGCTTGATAGACTCCGCGGACAGGTAGCCTTCTACAAGTTTTACTAGATACTTTGATCCTCATCCTTCTTATTTTGTTTCACCCGTACTTTTAGGCCAAGGTATTTTATGATCAGACCTTTGCCAAGTTTCAAGACGAGTCATCTTTTTTATGAGGGTGAGTGCAGAAGGCTTACTTTGGAGGTTATCGAGCTCAAAGGTTGCTCCAATGGGAAAGAAGAGGAGCTCCGCAGTCTTCGGGCGTGTTTGGATGAGGCGTCCAGAGAGAGGACGTGACTTATTGAGCAAGTAACAGAACTTCATTTCATTTCTGTCCGCGTGTTTACCTTACTATGGTGTCGTGATCCATCTCATACTGTTTCTTTACAGTTTGAAAAGACAGATGTTCTGATGAAGGAGGAAATCCGAACTCAGGGTGCCGAGATTCGCGAACTCAAACGGCACGCGAGTGAGATGATTGCCGAGAGGGGCACCCTCCAGGGGAAGGTGAACTTTTTGAGCACCAACTTCGTGATGTGAGGGTATAGTGCGATAAATACAAAGATCGTCTCGCCGGATCGGCTGCCGTGTCATCCGCAGCTAGAACTGAAGTTGAGGCGCTTATTTCCTCGTACAGAGAGGATGCCATTGCAGTGAATGCTTATGCTGGGAGGGTGTCCGAAAAGGACGACTCACAACTGGCCCGAGGTGTGAAGTATGCCCGTTTGAAATGTCGGAGGCAGACCCTCGAGGATATTTACGCTGGGGGTGTTGATCTGATTGCTGAGATCGAGAGGTTAAAACACCTAGAAGAGGAGGCCGCTTCCTTGATTACTTTTGAGGGTGAATCGAGTGATGGCTCGTAAGATGGTGGTGATGAAGGCGAAGTCCCTGAGGGGAGAGAGATCATTGGATGCCCTGGGGCTGAAATTGGAATCGCCGAGGGCACGACCTCCCAGGAAGCCGCCGAAGATGCAACTCTGGTGGCGTATTAGGGTTATGTTTATTTCTTCTCTGCATGGGTTTAGTGCATGAGTCTTGTAAATATGTTTTTTCAATTTTTCTGTGTATATAAGAAACCTTTCATCTTCTGTCATATTTTGTTTTCGCTTTTGCCCTTTTCGCTAGATTGCAAGGCTTACTAGATCGCCATGGCCAAGGGATTTGACCCTTCGGGCTTCGATCCCCGAATCGAGTTTTGGACTACGCTCTTCGGTCCCCATGTCTTTTGAATTAGCCCTGGGGCCATTCCAGGCTGGCGTTTTATACTTCCAAAATGTGAGGACGAAGTGGCCTTCAGCTGACCCGTAGGTTTTATGATGTCGGCCCGGAGGCTCCCATGCATTTTGCCTTAGGGCTTTTGTTCACCGTTTTGGGTTAAGTCCTCGAGTCGGATCATGATTCGAGTTCATCAACCCTTAGGTTTTGAGTTATCCCTGAAGCTTTTTCGAGCTGGCGTCAAGGCTCTTACGCATTTCAGTTAACCATTTCGGGCTCAACCCCCGACCGAGTTACGGCTCGGGCTCGTCAACCCTTTAAGTTTTTAATTAGCCCGGAGTCTTTTTGTGCTGGCTTTAAGGCTCTTACGCGACTTTAGTTGATCATTTTGGGCTCAGTCCCCGTAGTCGAGTTACGGCTCAGGCTCATCGACCCTTTAAGTTTTTAATTAGCTCAGAGGCTTTTTGCGCTGACTTCAAGGCTCTTACGGACTTTAGTACAAATATATTATCCACCGCTTTTGTTTCGAAGTTTTTGTGTTCGCCCGACTCTTCGACGACCCAAGAAAAAGGACCTCGATTATGAATCGTTATGTGGCGACAGATGGACACCTCAAAAGGTTTTTCCCTTTGGCTGAATTATCTCGAGCTTTATCGTTTCTTGGAGATAACATGAAAATGATCAAAGCTCTTTTTTCGAGCCGACATGAAGATGTTCGAAGCTCTTCCTCGAGAGCCGACATGAAAATGTTTCAAGCTCTTTTTTGCTTACACTAACGACAACATGATTTTAACCGGTTCTTTCCAAAATAATTTCGAAGGATTTGATTTCATAGCAACAGTCGAGCGTCCCCGAGTTGCGTTAGTTGGACCGTAGCCTATCGATCGGAGTCGAACAGGTTCTGGTCGAAGCCTTTCGACCGAAGTCGTCTTGTTTTGGCCGAAGCCATTATCCCCCGAACATCGTATCCTCGACATCTATATCCAAGGGTATGCCTTATTAGGGGTCTTACAAGTTCGAATATATAGCCTTGGCTTAGAAATTGGGATTGGGCCTTGTTATTTAGATATACCCACTTGGGGCCTTGTGATCTCGGTTATGCCCGTAGGACTTATAGCTTTGATCATGTCCTGAGGATTTGTGGTCTTGAAACTGCCCTCGGATTACTTTTGGGCTCGAGGTTACCCATTCAGGATTTTACTGCCTTATTTGTTGTCAGTCCCCGAGTGTTCGAGAATTTCGTGGCTCTGGAGCCATTTTAGGTGATGAAAAATTCTTTTGAAGGCGCAAAGCTTGTATAAACGTTGTTCCTATTGATTATTAGGTATATGTGTACACATTTACCATTGCTGAGGGCTCAATCATCCTAAGCAGGCGCGGTTCTCTTGATCGTTTGGCCCGTTTCATTATTATCCTATCGAGACTTTCTTTGGTAGTTTCTCCTAGGCGGGTGATATGTTTCCCATCATTTTGAGGTTGATTGGAGAGGATCCTTGTATACTCGGTGGAGATTTCCTTGGATAGAGCATAGATATTTCCTCGTTAAAAACCTTATCGGTAAAACCACTTTTAAGGACAAAACCCAATCGAAGGAAAAGAGTGCAACGTACGCTAGTGTATCCCAAGGGTCTTTCAGAGCTGACGGGTGTCTTGATGTCTTCTGCCAGGCATCTGCAGAAGTTAGTTCGGGATATATGAACAAAAACGGGAGTATGATTTTACCTTAACGGCGACAACGTCTGAGCAAGGGTATATTTAATTCACTTGGAGGCTGTTCGTCTGCCGAGATGCCAATCCCGCATGGTTTCTTGCCGATTTTTCCGAAGGCGTGGTACGGCCCTTCCTATCTTAGGCTTGGATCGGCCCTATATCATTAGGGCTTCAAATATCTCGGGATGACTTTTCCCAAGACTGAGTCCCCGACTCCGAAATATCAGTGGGCGACTTTTCATTTTCGGACGGCTATTTGAACCGATGGAGCTCCCTGTCTTTTATCTATTAACCCGAGGGCCTTAGTCATGGCTTTGTTGCTTGATATGGTCCCGGGCTAGGCCACCGACCCTAGGGTCCGCGCTTCTTCCCACTTTGAGGAATAGTTAGTCGTAAACTGGAGTAAGTTTAGCTTTACCTTGCGTTATTGGTAGGGGCCCGATGACGTCCGCCTTCCATTTCATGAGTGGACGTATCGGAGGGATCACTCTGGTTATCTAATCGGTCGGGATAAGGGGTGCCAGGGTGACTTCCGCAGGTCCCTTCGCAGTTTTCCGAAGTGTTTTATGCAGAATCGACTAAATGAGTGCTCCAGGGGGTAGATCACTGCTTTTGGCGAGTTTTTAGAGGGTACCGGTCTTGTTTTATGCATCGGGGTTTACTCTTTGCGCTGCGGTCGCGTGACTAGAACCATGTTTGGACACATTTGTGCTTGGGAGAGTAACATGCTTCTCCCAGGTGACTCTGACTCCTGCCCTCCAGTTGCCTTCGAACCTGCAGTCATAACCTCATACTCGGTTTTGTTGTTAGTTAATTTTACGGCCTTTGTAAGTTGGCCGATTGCCCCGCCCGTAGGCAGCCTCGGAACTATGTCGAGCCCGATTCCTCTCTCATTCGAGGTCCCTCGGGGAAATGGAGTCCGTATCCTTGGAGATATACTCATTTTTACCAGTGGTTCCTCTTTCGATCGGGGCAAGTGCAGGCTGATAGCAAAATCTGCCCAGATTCGGGATTTCAACAACCCATTTGAGCTGGCATCTTGATAATACTCTTCAAGCTCGGCGGGCTAAATGACCGGCCGACCTGATAACTCGGGCCCACGCGATAGACATTGAAGTAGAAATAGTTCTAAAGTGTGAATACAGCTGTATGGAAAAAGGGAGTTTGGATTTCGGGACGTACCAGCCGATGTAGGAGTTTTATCTCCTGACATTTAGTAGGTAAGGAATTGTGTACCTTGCTTTCGGATGAACGCCTGCTATGACTTAGGCCGAATGTTTCTTACCTGTCCACGTCTTTTGGTCCCAGACTAATCTTGCCGCTGCTGTGGAAATTTATTTGGTTACCGTTTTCTGTGAAACGTCGGTTCCGTCGATGGTTTTTTGACAGACGAGCTGTGGTTTCCTTGCTCCGCTCCTTCAGGCTGCTTTGCTTCCCTGCGTGTGTTCTGTGGCTCGCCTATTAACAAACTCTCGGAGGTATCCTTTGTTAATTAGTCGGGTCGTTTCCTCTCGGAGCTGCCTGCAATCCTGGGTTCTATGGTCGTGCGCGCCGTGGAATTCGCACACCAGATTAGGGTTTCTCCGCGAAGGATCTGATAATATGGGCCTTGGCCATCTGGTGTCCTTGATTCTGCCCATAGCCGCTATGACCTCTACAGCGCCAGTACCGAAATTGCATTCGGATGACGACGAAACTTCCACCGGTTCTAGGTATCCTTTGGTTCTAGGTTTGATCACCGATCTTGGGGGGGGGGGGGGGGGGGGCCGC
>ML277517.1:37293-60174 GCA_005239495.1 Nicotiana undulata
ACACACACACATATATATATATATATATATATGTGTGTGTGTGTGTGTGTATGTGTGTGTGTGTGTAATATATCTCTTTTACTCTCTGACTTGTTTTTATTTCAATTTCTGCCTTGTGTTTCGTTCATGCCTTATGAAAATTTTGTTCACAAGTTTGAAGCTTAGGCAATTTTATCAAAATCGGACTAGTGTAGTCTTTATAATCGAGTGAGTACTTGCTCAAATTCGAAGTAAGATGAACTTAGGTTTTAGTTGAGTGAGGATGACTTCTCGAGCTCAAAAAATAAAATGGCCCTTAGGCTCTTGAATTAGGCCGATACGGCCTAAAAAGAATGGCTTTCTTCCTATTTCGGCTTAAAAAGTTAATCATATAAAAATTTGTCATGCCTTAGCACGAGATAAATCTGTATCCATTAGGTTTTTCGAGGGTTGGTTTTATCGAAACCCTTTGCTTTGTTATGCCTTAGCATACAATTGTTTGAGAGTTCAAACAATTCGATACCCCTTAGGGTTTTTCGAGGGTTGATGTTATCGAAACCCTTTTGTCATTTTGCCGAGGGTAGCCTTTTTAGCCGGTTTATAAAAATGGTCGAAGGTCTATTTTTATTACGGAATTCAGACGTCTCCGAACCATGTTAGTTTGTCCATAGCCTTTAACTTGGGATTTGTCTCTTGGTCTTGTTTACCGTTTACACTTCGAACTCGAGTGGGGTGGTCGTGGACCACTAAATCGAGGGTTGCCTTTTTAAAGGTCTTACGATCTCGAGGCTTTAGTAATTCGATTATGTCAATTTTTCGGATGGCAGTCCCCGAGCGTGGGGTAAGTTGTTTGAACTTCAGTTGTGATCGGCCCTTAAGCCTGTTTCTATAATAGACTAAAAGTATGAAATTGTAAAGTAAAAGTTTCTCTAAGGCATGAAATATTTGGCAAGGAAAAATACTTCTCTCAATAGATTATACATGTGTACATGTTTTCCATTAGGGCTCGATTAATCTACATGGACACAATTCGTTTGACCATTTAACCCTTACAAAATTATACCTATCGAGACCCTGTTGACACGAAGTACCTTCCTTGTAACAAAGTTGACATTCGAGGGTGATGCCCCACCAAGATTCGAAGTTGATTTTAGAGAAGCCTCGGATAATGTTGAATTGCTCTAAGTTAGCATGAAAAATGGTTGCCTCATTAAAAACCTCACCGTAAAAACCCATTTTGGATAAAAATCGGTCTAAGAGAAAAAGAGTGCAATGCGTGCTTTCAGACCTAAGGACTTTGTGATGAAGAATCCTTTGATGTCTTCGATTGAACACCTGAATTGGTTAGTATAAATATAAACGAAAATGAAGAAGGTTGTAGGTTAGCAGTAACATCGTTTGAGGAGTGTTACGTTCCAATTGTTTGGTAATTTCTCCCCGTTCATCGTGGCAAGTTTGTAGGATCCTTTTCCGACGATATTGAGGATCTGACATGGTCCCTCCCAGTTCTGGCCAAGTTTTCCTTCATTTGGGTTTCGAGTATTGAGGGTGACGTTTCTCAGAACTAAGTCTCCATTTTTTACAGTGTCGAAGATTGACTCTTAGTTGTAATACCTTTTGATCCGCTCTTTCTATGTGGCCATTCGAACGAGGGCAGCTTCCCATGTTTCATATAGAAAGTCGAGGCTCGTATTCATAGCCTCGTGATTCGACCCTTCCGTTGCATACCGAAACCCAGAAGCTAGGTTCCCCGACTTCGATCGGGATCAGAGCTTCGACACCATAGACTAAAGAGAATGATGTTGCCGCCGTACTGGATTTCGATGTTGTTCGGTACACCCAAAGGACCCCGCGCAATATTTCTCTCCATTTTCCTTTAGGGTCGGTCAATCTTTTCTTTAGATTTTTAATGATGGTCTTGTTTGTAAATTTGTCCTGTCCGTTCCCACTAGGATGATATGGCGTTGACAAGATCCTTTATATTTTGTGGTCATCGAGAAACTTTGTCACTTTGATGCGGATGAATTGCTTTTCATTGTCGCATACGATCTTAACAGGCATCCCGAATCGGCATATAATGTGGTCCCAGATGAAGTCTATGACTTAATTCTCTCTGACTTTATCGAAGGCCTGTGCTTCAACCCACTTAGAGAAATATTCAGTCATTAACAAAATAAATTTAGCTTTACCTGGGGCTGCTGGTAGAGGGACGACGATATCCATTCCCCATTTCATGAATGGTCGCGGGGCTAAGACTGAGGGGAGTTTCTCTCCTGGTTGGTGAATCATTGGCGCATACCATTTACATTTGTTGCACTTTCGAACAAACTCTTTTGTATCCTTTTCCATATCGGACCAATAGTATCCTGCTCTGATGACTTTGTGAACCAATAAATTGGCACCGGAATGATTTCCGCAAGCGCCTTCGTGAATTTCTCGTAGGACGTGGTCGGTATCTCCTGGTCTCAATCATATTTCCAACGGTCCATCGAACATCCTTCTATACAATGTTCCGTCCTCGACCAATGTGAACCGTGCGACCTTCGTGCGTAGAGTCCTCTATTCTTTAGGGTCCGATGGAAGCTTCCCGTTCTTTAGGTATTTGATATACTTATCCCTCCATTCCGAGGTCATACTTGTGGAGTTTATTTCGGCATGGCCTTCATCGATTACTGACTTCAAAAATTGTACGACAGTCCCCGAGTTAAGCTTGTCATCTTCAACTGATGACCCCAAATTTGCAAGGGCGTCGGCCTCGCTGTTGTGCTTTTGAGGTATGTGCTGTAGGGTCCATTCTTTGAATCAATGTAGAGACACTTGTAGTTTATCCAAGTACCTTGGCATTCGGTCTTCTAAAACCTCGAAAGTTCCATTGACTTGGTTTACCACAAGTAGGGAGTCACATTTGGCCTCGATGACCTCTGCTCCCAATTTCTTAGCTAGCTCGAGGCTTGAAATCATGGCCTCATACTCGGACTCATTGTTAGTTAATTTTGAAGTTTTGATAGACTGTCTAATTGTATTACCTGTGGGTGGCTTCAAAATGATGCCTAGCCCGGACCCCTTCACGTTTGAAGCGCCGTATGTGAAGAGAGTCCACACCCCCGATGATGTACCTGATTTTAGGAATAGTTCCTTTTCGACCTTGGGTACGAGGGCTGGCGTGAAGTCGTCCACGAAGTCTTCCAATATTTGAGACTTGATGACCTTTCGGGGTTGATACTCGATATCGTACCCTCTGATCTCGACGATCCATTTTTCCAATTGGCCCGAGAGTTCGGGCTTATGCAAAATATTGTGAAGGGGATAGGTAGTCACCACACAATTTGGGTGACATTGAAAATATGGTTTCAATTTCCTAGAGGCGCTTATTAGAGAAAGCACTAATTTTTCTAAGTAGGGGTACTGAGTCTCGGCCTCACCTAAAGTTCGACTAACATAGTAAATAGGAATTTGTGTACCTTGATCTTCTCTAGGACCCCGATTACTGCGATTTTCGAGATTTCTAAGTATAAGTTAAGTTGCTCGTCTTCTTTCGGAGTATGAAGCAGTGGCGGGCTCGAGAGGTACCATTTTAGTTCTTCCAATGCTTGTTGGCATTCCGGGGTCCATGCAAAATTGTTCTTCTTTTTTAGCAGTGAGAAGAACCGGTGACTTCTATCTGAAGACCTCGGGATGAATCGGCCTAGGGAGGCTATGCGCCCTGTTAATCTTTGTACGACCTAACATTGTCCACAACTGTGATGTCTTCGATTGCCTTGATTTTAACCGGGTTGATATCGATCCCCCTATTTGATACCATAAAGCCGAGGAACTTGCCCGAAACGACCCTGAATGCACATTTTTACGGGTTGAGCTTCATGTTGTACTTCCTTAATATGTCGAAGGTCCCCTGCAAATGTTTCAAATGGTCCTCTGCTCGCAGGGACTTAACTAGCATATCGTCGATATTGACCATTTGAGCCTGCATCACATGTGCGAAGCTTCTGGTCGCATTTGCTACTTCTACTCTTCTCTGACAGGGTACGCGTTTGCGACCCTTGTCTCGCTTTTGCGATGTTCGCAATTGTGAACTAAACATCGCAATTGCGACATCTACAGCTGGGTGAAAGAGAGGGAAAACGGAACTTAGCCCATTTCTCACAATTTCTCAACACTAACACTAGGGGCAATTTTCAAGGGACTTTTCTTCCCAAATTCATTGGTAAGTGACATTAATCCATTTCTTTTCAGTTACCCATTACATTTCATGAGATTTCAACATCAAGTTTTGGATTTTCATCGTAGAAATTAAGGATTTGGGATTTTTTGTAAAACTGAGATTTAGACCCCGAACTGAGGTTGGATTTCGAAACAAATCACATAACCGAGATCAGTGGTGAATGGGTAATCGGGTTTTGGTTCTAATCTCGATTTTTACCAAGCGGGGTCGGGGTTGACTTTTGTTAACTTGTTAAAAAATGATCTATATTGACCTCTTTCATTTGTGGGTAGTTTCTAAAGCTTATTTTGAATCATTTGCTCAATAATTTGCTAGATTTGATTATTTTTGAGGCTTTTTCAAAAGGCAAGGCTCTGGTTGATTGATCGCTTGAGTTGCAGAGTGAGGGTAAGTGTTGGGTCTAACCTTGATTTGAGGGATTTAGGAACCCTTAAACTGCATGTTATGTGAATTATGTGTGAAACGGCGTATATGCGGGGTGACGAGTGTATATACGCCGTCAAAATAATTGTTTCCAGGTTTCTCATATTTCATGAATTACCTCATTCCATGCCTTAATTTTCACATGCTTTAAT
The DNA here is from genome assembly GCA_005239495.1 of Nicotiana undulata. NCBI lineage: Eukaryota > Viridiplantae > Streptophyta > Magnoliopsida > Solanales > Solanaceae > Nicotiana > Nicotiana undulata. The sequence goes on from ML277517.1 coordinate 42,070, forward strand.
TGATTTCTGCGCCATAATTTGTTAATTGTCATTAATTATTCTTGTATCGAATTGCTCGTCCCTTCCATGACTCTATGATTAATTGTTACTTGTCTTAACTGATTTACTTGCACACCTTTATTGTCACGTGCTTTACTTGTCCTATTATTTTTGAAATATTTGTTGCATTCATTTGATTATTATGTGGTTCATTTATTGACTTGCACTCATACTCTTTTATTGTAGAATTCTTTTAAATTGAGTTATTGGATAGTTTATGTTTATTGAAATTATTTGTGAATTAGGTTGTACGGCGCAATGGGAGTTGAAGGATAATAAATTGAAATGGTGGAATAAGGGAGAATTATGATATGGTTGAATGGGATTGCGTGCCACAACAGTTTGTGTATGTAAAAATTGTTATTGATAAATGATATTATGGTGGAATAAGAGAGAATTATGATATTGATCAATGATGTATGGTGGAATAAGGGAGGATTATGATATTGATTAATGATGATATAGTGGGATCAGATTGCGCACCACAACAAATTGTTTACATTATGGCTGATACTGATAAAGGATGTTACCGTGGATCGGGTGTTGATACCCAATTTTGCTCTCATATTTTTCAAACAATATATATACTTTCAAAATATCATTTTTGCATCATTATTTAGTTTACAAGCATTTTCTATTATTTTTCATAATTTTAGAACTTCAAAATTGATTTTTTACATTTAAATTACTTGAATATTTATTAATTAATCTTTCAAATTATTTTGTGATGGATTAATTATCTAAAATTATTATTTGCACCCATAATATATGTTTCAAATATTTTACTTCATTTTATATAATTACATTAGTATTTTTAAGTTATTTGCACAATCTTGCAATAATAACCTATATGTTATGCATAATTACAATGATTACATTATTCATGATACAATAGCATTTTTTTATGTTTTATAAATGTTAAGTTATTACTTTCAGTTATTTTGTTGCATAAGTAATATTTTATTATTTATTAATTATTTTTATTTAGAACAATTTCGTGTATTTAACACCTAACCTAATTTTAGGCTGATTTCGGACCAAGACCAGGCCCAAAGCAGCTGGCCCATATCCATTACACCATTCAGTGTCCCAAACCAAACAACCGTTTTGAACAATCCGGTGCAACCCGTTTTGAACCCGCCCTACTCTCATTTCAATCCTGGATGTTGATCTCAAATGATCAACGACCCATGAGATCAACGACCCATAATAATTCCCCCGCGTTCCTTATATTCCCATAACCTTAATCCTAGAGACCACTCATGTTACCTGCCGCCTATATACTCTCTTGAATCTTCCCCTCTTTTCTCCAAACCCTAGTATCCGTCACCTGATCCGCTCCGATGCCTACCTAGAAATGGAATCCACCAGTGATCTACTTACTTTATTAGCTGTCTCTCGTTACTAGTCGTCCGTTTATGGTATCACATAGGTACTTGCCCAACTATGGCAAGTACCACTTCCAAGATCGGATTGGAATGACTTGAATCTTTGGATCTTAGGCGGTTTTCCGTCTATATACGCTCAATAAGGAGCGATTTGCACCTTTGATTTGATTCTCAAGCAATTGGACCCAACTAGGATTTGAGATTCTACATATCCTTTACTGATTCTGATTTGCATGCGATATTTTCTTTCCTTATTTATGTTTAATCGATTATTTTCCTTGTTTGTTCATTCAATTTTAACACTATATAAATCTCCCCCCTATTCCCTTTTTGGACAAACTTTCAGTCAAGAGATTTTTACCACTGGATTTACTAAAAACTCAAAGCTATTACTATATTATTCTCTCATTCTCTACTTTGGCTCTTGGCCGGCAGAATGCCAAGGCCACCATAATTCGACCTTTTCAACTTTTCTTAGTGCAAGCAACGCCCTGGGTTCATTTTAAGCCCTTGGTAACTCTAACACACTAAGATCTTGGGTTCTATTACTCTTTTTCGATGTTCAAAATATTGTGGAATTTGTTTTTCCTTGTTTGTCTATTTGTCAACTAATAACTGGTATGTTTATTTGCTTTTGCAATTTAATTTTTCTATGTTCATGATTTGCACCTATGAAATTTTGTGACTTAATATGCTTTCTAGACCATCTCTGAGTGCAACTTTGTTGGCATTGAACTTGTTTCATGATCTGAACCTCTTTAGCATTGATTTTACCTAAATTTCCATTTTTTATGCTTAACTTGAATAATTTGGACTCTCTTAAGTTCGATTAACTAATGTATTCTGAGTTACTTCTGTGTGCAACCTTGTTAGTTTTTGCACTTGTATTGAAACCTCTTTAGTATTGCCCAAAAGCATCCAGTTTTGGGATATGCTATTTGAATATGCTTCACTTGAATGATTTAGACCCTTTTAAGTTCGTAATAGTCTACTGTGTTGATGTGTATATTTTTTATTAGACATAAGCTTGCCTCCCCCTTGTTCTGAATTCGTGTAATGGCCGACTTGCATATGTAATGAGTCCTAATCTAGGTTAAGGTTTTTACTATCAACTATGACTTACTTCCCTGTCAATGTGTTCCTCAGTATGTATTTGGTTTGCATAATTCTGTATCCTTAGTGATTAATTGAGACCTTTAGAATGGTTATCTCAATTAATATTTTCTCACATGTTAGATATTATTTTACTTCATGATATAAGTTTAACATGGCTGTCTTGTGTTATTGTGATAAATCCTTAGCATAACTTGGATCATTAAGCTTTAATCCTTTTAGACTTGTTTTGATAATATGCACCTTAGAATGATAACCTGGTTGATCTTGTAATCTTGCAAATTTGTTTCTCTCTTGACGCTTTCAATAGATGTCTGAAATGTGTTATTTTTCTAAGTGTTGAACCTGTCCTCTAAGCTTTGTTGAACCTCTTAACTAGCATGTTATGTGTTTCAGCAATTTTGCTATGTATGCTTCTAAAATGCAAGTGTATCTATTTAAATTCTATCATTGAGTCATTTTCTCTCAATCTCATTTACTATCTATATCATTCTAAGTTTGGCATTCTTGGCCGGCTGAAAGCCAAGGCCACCAAGGCTCTTACTATTGCCCTCTCTAGTGTGAGCACTGCTCGGGGTCCATTTGAGGCCCTTGTGAACTCTGACACACTAGGTCTTGGGGTCTTTTTACCATCCCCTTTACTTATGATACCTGAGTTAACTTAGACACCCAATTCTTCCCTTATTCTATCATTTGAACGTGCAAGCTGTTTCATTTAAAGTGATTTCTGGGCAACTCAATGTTTGGTCATGTGGTAAATTTGGAATGTCATGTTGTCACTTGCGTATTCCTTGTAATTTCTGGGATTGTTTTAATGAATATAGTTCCCTGCTAATCGGGGTGTGCTAATTTGGTGAAGATGGAGTTTTGCTGAAGGCCCAAGCAATACTGGGTATTTCTTTTGGGCCTGTTATAGATCCACTATTATTGTATAATTCCTTGTAATTACATTTATTACTGGGCATGTAATAACTTTGTAAATTGGGTGTATTAGTAAAATGGGGAAATGGGTATGTTTAATGTTTGCATGAAAGGGTAGCCAGCATGCTTATAAAATTCATATGATTTATTTATCCAACCTGCTATATATATGCCTTTCAATTTTGCTTGCACTGTTAGAAATCATGTCATTAGGGTAATCACACACACACACTACTCGTCTACCATTAAGCATGAGTTCAAATGCTTCATCTATTTCTATGTCTACTGCTACGTGTTTCTAGAAATATCTGTAGGAAGTGAACACTTTTTCAATTTGCATAACTGCTTCCAAATGCATTGGAAATCATTTTGAAGGATTTTAATTAGTTGATCGTTGTTGCTATTATGATGCTCACCTAGAGAACATCTCTGTAGAACCAAATATAGGAAATGAATTCCAATCGCCATTCATTAGAGATCCTGCCTATAGGATATCGCCACTCATTTAATGTTAAACTTTTCAAATGTTGTTTATCGTTTAACCATATCACTATTAGAAAGCACGAGCAATTCGAAGTATTTTCCAATCTATTCACTGTCATTTACTGCGATTATTTAGGAATCATGCCCATAAGTGGCACCTTAAACTACATGCCTGTTTGAGTCCATGGTCATCTAGAAATCATGTTTATAGGGCTTAATTATCTCTAATTTTGTCTTAGTATTGAGACTGTCTAAACGCCTGACATGAGAACCTGTTTTGCGTGCATTTGCTGCCTAAGTGTGGAGAGTAATCTAAGCCCTTAACTGCCCTTATATGAGGTCCTATTTCTTTTTCCGTGTCGCTAAGTTTTTAAACATTTTTAAACAACCTAAGTAAAGTCTAGAACTACCTAGATAGAGGTCCAATGCCTCCTGGACCATAGGTATGGGACGGGTAGTGCACGCATAGGGAACGACTTAGAATTGAATTAGAGCGCCTTAGATAAACAACTTAAACATAGTAATCGTGTAGCGGGAGATGATATTATGTGCCGGCTGAATAATATGAGTAACTGCTTATCTCAAGGGAGTTACGAAATATTATTTATGTTGCACGGGGTGATCCTTTGGCTAAAAAATCTTATGACTCCCTTGTCACGCCCCAACCTCGGGGAGCACGACCGGCGCTCATCCGGGTGAACCCGGCTGAGCAAGCCTGTTAGACACATTCTACCCAACTCGCTATGATAAAAAAGATGCGTATTTAAATTAATTAAACAATGGGAAAAATCATGCAAACATTACTAATTCATTTCAAACTTACTACATCATTTTTATATCTCCAAAATACATACACATTACGGTTTAGTGGGACAATATTCCAAAACACAACATAAGTCGTTGACCTTTCAGTTACCCATATACAACCCACATAAATGTGTGCGGAGCATCTAATGATATAAAAGACAGTTATGATAATGCCGGCGACAAGGCCCCGACTATACCTCAAAACGTGGTAAACCTACAAACAAAAGATGTACTACATCACCCCGGGATGAAGTGGGTCTCACCAATGTCTGCTGGGAAGATTATGACGATGAACCACTAGCTGCGATCAACACTATCTGCTATGGAATCACCTACATCCATTTAGTACTAGTATGTATAACTAAACACCATCTCATTAGAAAGAACAATAATACAAGAAGAAATAATCATGAAATCAATGGAAACATTAGACAACACCATATCATCAAATTAAGGATCACATAATCTTTCAAGTGAATTTTCCAAGGCTTTAAATGGGGACATTATTAGCATTGATACCTCATTGTTCACCATACCACCATACTTTTATACGGAGTCCGATCATGACCCGATCGACTAGGTCATATCATTGGATACATTCACCATAATATCAATTCCCGTTTCAATTTCAGTTTCAATTTCCAGCAGAATACCACCATGTGTGCGACATGGCGTCTGATCACGACCCGATCTGCTAGGCCGTCTCACTCAAGACATTACCATTTTCTATAAATCATCTCATTTCATATTTTCCTCACATATTTCAATTTCTTCGGCACTAGTGGCCACAATCGTTACATCACACTTGGCACTTGGCCGCATTAAATAATTCGAGTTCTTTTCCCACATTTCACATTATCATCGTTTTCGTCAAACAAGCCTTTCAATTCAAGATAATAAGTACAGACGGGAGAAATATGAATCGTGGGCATATAGAGGCTTTCACATACTTTGGCATACAATCTTTACTCAACTCGACTTGAAATATAGGCATTTTAATACATATTTCATATCTTTAACACATCCTCAAGCGACGAGATAGCACAATGGGAGCATTGAAATACATATTGCACATAAACTCTTATGACACCAACACATTTGGAATAACATTTTCTACATCAATCAATGTTGGTACTTACACCAATTACATGGACACCATGGGGGTTCAATTTCTAAAAAGAGGGGGGGGGGGGGGGGGGGGTTTTCCCAAAAAACCCTAAAAAGACCCTGTTTTTTTAAACCTTTTAGTTNGGGGGGGGGGAAGGGTTTATCCATACATACCTCAATAGAGCTTTCCTTACATTCTACAATAAATTCCGGAACCCTTAGCACCTTCAATCTATTTTAGGAATGTCACAAGTTGATTCAAGAATTAGAAGGATGATCAATACTCTAGATAATTTGAGCACATTATCAAGCACTAGGTGTGTATTATGTTTTTAAGACCTTTTGTGAAAGATTCTATCAACCCACACCCCATCCTTTACCATTTTTACCTCACATTCTTCCTACATTCTTTCACCACCCATGCATGAAAAACAAACAACTCTCAAGCCCATGAACTATCTTGCTAATTACCTATTTTAGTAGAAATTTCGAAATTATGAGCTTCTACTATTATAACACATAATTCTAACTTGGCACCACAATGTTTTTGGTTTTAGGTAAAATATTTACGGGGCCTTACATCCTCCTCCACTTAAGATCATTCGTCCTCAAATGAGGATCAATGATCACTTAATAGCACCCTATGAAACTTCAATTTTCATACCATACATCAGCATCTCCTAATTTGACTAACTCCCTAGATTTCTGAAAATTTCGCCAGAGTTTCCTTTGTAATTAGGCCTATCCACCTGTTAGAGAACCCCAAGACACATCCTAACAACATATATATAACCCATTGACGTAACACAACACAAAGTAATACCATTCGTGGCCTTATAAGCAACATATAACCAAAATGGAACACCTTTATATTAACTGAACAAGTGATACAAAATTCATAGGTGATGATTCCATAAAAAGGATTACACAACTATTCAAACAAGTGAGGATACTTCTTCTTCATCTTACTCGGCCTCCCAAGTAGTCTCTTCAACTTGTTGGTTTCGCCATAACACTTTCACATAGGCAATTTCCTTATTTCTCAACTTCCGGACATGCCTATCAAGAATGGCAGCTCGAAGTTCTTCATATGGCAGTTCTTCATTAACCTCAATGGTCTCAATTGGCACAATAGTTTATGGATCTCCCACTACCTTCTTCAACATAGACACATGGAATACTGGGTGTACCAATGACATCTCGGGTGGTAGATCAAGCTTGTATGCCACCTGATCGATCCTTTGAATTATTCTATACGGCCTGACATATCTTAGACTCAATTTCTCTTTCTTTCCAAACCGCATAATACCCTTCATGGGGAAAACTTTCAAAAATACCCAATCATCTTCTTTGAACTCCAAATCTCGCGACGAAGATCCGAATAAGAGTTTTGAAGGCTCTGAGTAGTTTTAAACCGCTCCCTAATGATCTTAACTTTTTCCATAGCTTGATGCATGAGGTCTGGCCATACCAATTCAACTTCCACAATTTTGGACCACCCAATGGGATATCTACACCTCTTACCATATAATGCCTCAAATGGTGCCATTTGAATACTAGCATGGAAGCTGTTGTTATAAGCAAACTTGATGAGTGGCAAATAATCATCCCAGCTATCTTTGAAATCAAGAACGCAAGCACGCAACATTTCCTTAAGCATCTGAATAGTCTGCTCTGCTTGTCCGTCGGTCTGTGTATGGAAGGCTGTGCTAAGGTTTACCTGCGTACCCAAACCTTGCTGAAATTTCTTCCAAATGTTAGCTGTGAACTGTGCTCCCCGATCCAAAATGCTAGAAACTAGAGCGCCATGAAACCTGACTATTTCCTTGATATACAACTGAGCATACTGTTCTGCTATGTCGGTAGATTTAACTAGCAAGAATTGTGCTGACTTCGTGAGTTGATCCACGATCACCCAAATTGAGTTGAACTTGCGTGGAGTGCGTGGTAACCCTACCTTAAAGTCCATATTGATCATTTCCCATTTCCACATTGGAATTTCTATGCTTTGTGCCAACCCACCAGGACGTTGATGCTCGGCCTTCACTTGTCAATTCGGACACCTTTCCCACTGCCACATTCCTTTTCATGTCATTCAACAATTAGACTTCCTTGAGATCATGATACATTTTTTTAATACCTGGGTGCACGAAATACCTCAAAGTGTGAGATTCCGCCATGATCCTTTCCCGAAGACCATCAATATCTGGAACACATAGTCACCCTTGGTACCAGAGTGTACCATCATCCATGCCAAGAGAAACAATTGTGGTCTTGTGTTTATGAATCCCGTCCTTCAGCTGTTCCAATAATGGATCATTGTATTTCTTTTTTGAGCTCCGTCACAGGCGATGATTCAACCCTATTCTGCACAATTATCCCTCCTTCATTTGAGTCCGCAAGACGAACTCCCAAACTAGCCAACTGGTGAACCTCCCTGGCTAACGACCTCCGACATACCTCCAAGTGAGCCAAAGTACCCCTAGAGTTTCGGCTAAGAGCATCTTCCACAACATTGGCTTTTCCCGGGTGATATAGAATATTGATGTCGTAGTCTTTGAGTAACTCAAGCCATCTTCTCTGTCTCAGATTCAACTCCTTCTGTTTGAAAATGTATTGAAGGCTCTTATGGTCCGTGAATACATCCAGATAGACCCTATACAAATAATGACGCCAAATCTTCAATGCAAAAACCACCTCCGCAAGTTCTAAGTTGGATAGTTCTTTTCATGATTCTTGAGTTGCCTAGAAGCATAAGCTATAACCTTGCCATGTTGCATTAACACACACCCAAGCCCGATCCTTGAAGCATCACAATATACCACAAACCACTGTGTACCCTCTGGCAGGGTCAATAGTGGCGCCGTAGTCAATCTTGATTTTAATTCCTAGAAGCTCTTTTCACAAGCATCGCACCATTGGAACTTAACCGCTTTCCGCGTCAATTTAGTCAATGGAGAGGCAAGAGTAGAGAACCCCTCCACAAACTTCCGGTAATAAGAAACTGCGAATCTCTGTTGGAGTTGTGGGTCTAGGCCAATTCTTCACTGTCGCAATATTTGAGGATCAACCATAATTGCTTCTCTGGAGACGACATGACCCAAGAACGTGACAGATTCATGCCAAAATTCACATTTCGCAAACTTCGCATACAATTGGTGATGCTGAAGAGTCTGCAGAACTGCCTTGAGATGATCGGCGTGGTCCTCCCAACTCCGAGAATACACAAGAATGTCATCAATTAACACTATCACAAAGGAGTCAAGAAAAGGCTTGAAGACTCTATTCATAAGATCCATGAAAGCTGATGGGGCATTTGTTAGCCCAAAAGACATTACCAAAAATTAAAAGTGCCCATTCTGGGTTCTGAAAGCTGTTTTCGGAATATCCTGCTCCTTTATCTTCAGTTGGTGATACCCGGACAGTAAATCAATTTTGGAGAAGTACCTAGCACCCTGCAATTGATCAAACAAATCGTCTATCCTTGGTAGCGGGTACTTATTTTTTATTGTGACTTTGTTGAGTTGCCGGTAGTCAATACACATCCGTAGCATTCCATATTTATTTCTTACAAAGAGAACTGGTGTTCCCTAAGGCGACACACTCGGTGGAATGAAACCCTTCTCTAGAGAATCCTTCAACTATTCTTTTAGATCCTGCAATTCTGCCGGTGCCATTCTGTAAGGTGGAATAGGTATAGGCTGCGTGCCTGACATCACATCAATCCCAAAATCAATCTCCCTGTCTGGCGGAATCCCAGGGAGCTCATCTAGAAAGACATCCAGAAATTCATTCACAACCGGCACAGACTCAAGTGTAGGTGCCTCAGCATCGGTGTCCGTAACCGGGATCAAATGATAAATACACCCCTTTTTGATCATCTTTGTGGCTTAGGTAAGAAATAAACCTACCTTTTGGCACCACATTATCCCCTTTCCATTCAAAAACTGGCTCATTAGGAAATTAAAGCCTCAAAGTTCTAGTTCGGCAATCAAGTTTGGCAAAACATGAATAAAGCCAATCCATCCCCATTATTACATCAAAATCAACCATCCCCAATTCAATAAGGTAAGCCATGGTATCCCGACCACGGACCGTGACAACGCAATCTCTATAAACCCGCACGGCCATAATAGACTCACCAACCGGAGTAGTTACGGAGAACGACTCGTGAAGCTGTTGCGATTCTATTCTGAATTCCATAGCAACATAACGAGTAACATAGGACAAAGAGGATCCGGGATCAATAAGAGCATACACATAAAGAGATTGGATAGTCAATATACCTGTGACAACGTCTGGAGAGGCCTCGACACTCTGACGACCACTCATATCGTAGAAATGACTGGGTCCTCCCAAACTCTGCGCACCACCCCTAGCTGCACCACGCCTTACGAGTGCTGGAGTGCCACAAGCTAGAGAGGGTGCTGAATATGTAGCAGCTGCTGTCGCGCCCCTTTTTCTCGCGAAATCGGGTTTCGACACGTGACAACTCTTTTAAGGAAGGGAATGGTTATTAAAAGAGAGTCGCCACCTAACGGATTAAGGTGTGTTAGGGAACCCATTGAAAATGACTCAGGTTTACTGATTGCGTCACCAAAGATTGGGTAAGGGCTCAAATTACCTCGAGGAGAAGGTGTTAGGCACTCCTTGAGGTCCACAATGGTGGCACCCGGACTAACTTAAATCATGTGAATTAGTCTAATAAAGAAGAAGGGAGATTACTTTAATAGGAATGGGGGTCCTAAGCTTTTTATCCCAAAAGGATCACCTCGTGCAACATAAATAATACTTCGTAACTCCCCTAAGATGGGGGTGTTACTCATATTATTCAGCGGGCACTGACTATCATCTCCAGCAACCCGATTACTATCTTTAAGTTTTTTTACCTAAAGCGCTCTAATCAATTCTAAATCGTATCCTATGCGTGTACCACCCGTCCCTTACATATGGTCCATGAGGCATTTGGACCTCTATTTTGTATGGTTCTACACTTAACTTAGGTTGCTCAAAATGGAAAAACTAGACGACATGCGAAAAAACAAATTGGACTTTCATATAAAAGCAAATAGGGGCTCAGATTAGCCTCCACTGCAGCAAATGCTAGTTACAATATGGGTTCCAGCGAAGCCAATTTAGTCATTAGTAAAGCCGAAGTCAATGGAGGTACTACTGTGAAGAAATTGAAACCTCGAGCTCAAGGACATAGTTTTCCAATAAAAAGATCAACCTGTCATATATTAGGCAACAAATGCACGCAAATAGATTAGGCGTTTTGACAGTTCAACAACTGAAGTTGTTAGGTCTTATAGACATGATCTCTATGTGACTTTAGATTTTAAGTATACTGGTAGTTATGTAAATCAATTCCTAAGTGACTGTGTAGTTGCCTACTGATTATAATTAGAAGCGGTTAAACCTATAGACATGTTATCTAAGTGATTTATTCAGTAATAGGAAGTTCAAAACAATGAAGGATATCCAGAATTACTCAGTTATGCTTATAGACATGCTTTCTAGTGGCGTTCAGCGAGACGGTGCAAAGCTCAATTCCAGTATTTAGCACAGGTGGTGATTATCCCCATAGACATGATTCCTACCCTTTATGATTTGAACCTAGTTTTAGTTCTTATAGACATGTTTACTAAATGAGCAAGTATGACAATATCACATTAATCAATTAAGAACCCTATATGCATGACTTCTAAAATACATATTTGTAAATGACCGTATGATCATGATGCCTAATGCATGTGATGCAGTGCAAATTGAACTTCAATTATTATTGTTCCCTATTGGCATGGTGTCTAAAAAGCAGAATAGGCAGGATATCCACAGAGCAAGTTTGAGCAAACAAGTACCTATAGACATGTTATCTAGCATGATGGCCGAGTGTATAAAATAAACGCCTATAGGCAGGATTTCTACCTAATTCCCATGCAAAATGTTAAAATAAAACCCATATTCCCAATTTACTAATACCTCCAATCGTTATTACAAATAATTATTACGGACCAGAATTAAACGAATGAATTACAAAGTATACAAAAAACTATAGGAAGCCTTCAGTAGGCCCAAGTGCACCTGGGCAGGCCAGGCCTTCAACTCACAGTAGTTCCAGAACCCATGTTCAAAGATACATAGAGACCAGCAGTGAATGATCCACCCATATCTTAAGGATAAGCATACAAAACCCAACTCTCTAGTGCGTCAGAGTATCCAAGGGCTTCAAGAATCTCGGGTAGTGCTCATACTAGAGAAGAATGATTAGAACAGTTCAAGGAAAACTATGGACCAAACCCTAGTGCGTCAGAGTTTCGGGGGTCTCATATGAACCCTGAGCAGTGCTCACACCAGGAAGTCCAGGGACAGTACCTAAATTACTTTGGCTTTCAACCAGCAAAAAGTAAAGATTCAGGAGAGAAGGATATGATTAGGGATAAATTTAGGGACAAAATCACACATAAGACAGACTTAAGTAGCAACACACTAAGCAAACCTATTCCAGTTTTAGTTAACATTATCATATACTAATCGGATTAGTTCATAAACATACTTCACAAACATAACAAAAGCTTCAGATTAAACTAAGTCACAGAAAGAAAGCTCATTGATTATCAATAGGCCTGGAACACATTAATTAGCAGTAAGAATTGATTAAACAATTTAGCAAAGGTATCATGACATAGTGAGCACAGAACCAAACAAGTCACATGGTGATAGGTGCAACAAACAAACTGATGAATCTGTTAAGGCATACTTAACTAAACAATGAAGGCATTTTAATGCTGAAGAACTGCCCTAGATTACATAGAGTTAGGCAGATTCAAGCTAGACTCAATAGGTATTAAATACAGATAATAGCAGTTAAGACAACAGGATTTGATAACAGTAACACATTAGCAAGTGACCATAATAGAATAGCAAATGATTCATTAACTCACAAGTTAAGGTGAAACAGGAGAAAGGAATCCAACAAAGGTAGCAATTATCACCACAGAAGCAAACAATAGAGGATTTCTGGCCTTGGATTCTAGCCGGCCAGGAATCAAAAGCACAGAATATTGCTCGACAGAATAGAAGTGAAAAGATTCAAGTTCTAAACTTTATTTCAGAGGGGAGTGGGGAAGGGTTCGAATAATTGTTCTGCCCTTAGCATTGAAGAAAACCCATTTAAATACTGAGGCCAGTAGGGTTAGACCCTAAATTTCTGGTGAAACAATACATAAAACCAATGGAAAAGTGGTAAAGAATCATATAATGCAGACAAAAGATCATCGCAAAAAAAAGATATTCAGTTGAACCAAATTTGGTTCAAGTAAAACAAAGATCTGAAGCCATAAATTAGGTAAACTCCCAAACTTAGCAAAGAATAATGACAAAGAATCATATACTAACACACAGAGACGAATGTAGACAGGGATTGGACCAAATTAATTCGAGTAAAAAAAGGACTAATAACCCTAATTTTTGGTAAAACACTAGATCAACAGAAATAAAGGGAATAAACACCATATCCGTAACAAATAAACATATATAGGAACTTATTAAAAAGGAAACTTATAATCGGACCAATTTTAGTTCAAGTAAAAGAGGTTTAAAACCCTAGATTAAATAAATCACAAAACGACAAAAAATCAACAGATCCATAAATAACAAAGCAAATATAGATGAAGAAAATGTTAAAAAAACAGAGTTTGAACCAGATTTGGTTCAAATCGAAGAGGATATGAAACCCTAACCTTTAGGGCTTAGTGCGAATCAAGAGAGATATGAGAGAATCATCACAAATAACGTACTTGGACTTGAGATTGTCCAGATTCACAAGGATAAACACAGATTTGGACGGAACCAAATCGGGGTACTTTCCATATTTAGGCAAGTACCTAAGTTATTCCAAAATCAGGTACCAAATAAGGGAAGAACCCTAGAATGGTAAGGGAGTAATGGAAGAATCCCATTAGAACAGAGATTCTTGGGGATTTGGGTGAGACTTTAGGGTTCGACAAAGAGGGGCAATGAGAAAGTCTTAGGGCGGCGGATGAGAGGGGAGTGATTAGGGTTTAGGGCGAGGGTATAATTAAAAGGGGGGATTAAACATGGGTCGTTGATCTTGAGAGATCAAGGTCAGGATTTAAAACATGGGTGGGGCGGGTTATAAAATGGGTAAGGGTAATTGGTTTGGGATGTGTATTAGGTCTGAAATTGGTTACAAATTGAGGCCAGTTTTAAATACCCAAATTTAATTAATAAATCATTTGTAAAAATAATAAACAAATAAATAAATATCATTTGTGCATAAAAAGAAATAAAAACGGTTATCTAACATTATAAAAGTATAAAAATATTATTTTGGCATAAATAAAGTAATTATAAATACATATAGGCTATTATTGCAAATGTGCAATTTTAGCCTTTAAAATGCAGATGTAATTATGACAAATATATTAAAAATATTTAAAACCTAATATGGGTGTAAATGGTGAAATTAGATGATAAAATCATCATAAAATAATTTGTGAGTAATTAATGATTATCTATATAATAAAAAATGCAGGAATAATATGATTTAAAGCCTTTAAAAATTATAGAAAATTATGAAAAATGCTTATATATGTTTATAAATCAAGTGATGGTTTGTATGCACCATTTTGAAAGTATATATATATATTTGAAAAAATATGAGGGAAAATTGGGTTTCAACAATTGCTGGACTGGATGGCTGTGTTGTGCCCCTACCCGCACCTTGGTGGGATACACGACACTGCCTCTGAATATGGCTCCTCATCCCGCACCCATTGTATATGGGTAAGTCCATGTCGCAAATCCCTAGGTGCATCTTCCCACACCTAGGGCATGGGGTCCTCCGTTGTTGCTGGGATCTCCCTCCTGACCGACCCTGCTGGTGGCCTCATTAATAGTTAAAGAACTAAGGCCCTGAACAAACCAGCGCACCCTGACCTCCATAGTGGGCAACATGTGGATAGTATACTTGGACAGGCGTGCAGACTCCATGTGGTACTCCCACACACTCTTTCTCCCTTGCTTTAGATTCTCAAACTCTGCTGCACGGGCTGCCTTTGTCTCAGCAGGCAAAAAATGATCCACAAAGGTGTCAGCAAACTCACTCCACCTTGCTGGAGGGTTTCCCTCCTCACCGGAGTCTTCCCACAACTCTTCCGACGGTAGGCAACCAACTCCACTCCCTCTGTCTCAGTTGCACGCATAACTCTAAGAGTCTTGTACATCTCATCAATAAATTCCTTGGGGCCCTCCTCGGGATTTGCACTCGTGAACACTGGAGGATCTAGCTCAAGAAATCTGTTTACCCTAGAAGAAATGGGTGTCACATTTGATCTCTGGGCCTGGGAAGCCACGATTTGATCCAACATCCGTATGGCTCCCTAAGGTCATCATTAGTAACACTATGACCAAAAGTTGGGCTGGAGGTGGAACCGGAATATCGGTGGGAGGGAACGTTGCACCCTCAGTAGATGTAGGAGTTGGTGTAGTCTGTTCCGGTATAGAAGAATCAGGCAGGGTATAGTTAGGGGATTATCCCCTCCCCTACCATCAAGTAGAGGATCAACAGCCACTCCAGGGGTGGCATTTGCTTCTTGTCCAATTCTTGTTTTCTTCTTAGGTGCCATTTACTGAAAGTTAGAACAATGCACGAGTTAGAGGAAAACATCCTCACATCCAGCTCTATTGCACGATATAGATCAACAAAGAAGGGTATTATTCCTAAATTTCCAAGTAACCCCCTAATAATGGATGTGGTCGACAACACACTGATAAGAAGGGCTCTACCAAACACGGCTCCGAGACATCTTAGGACACTTTAAAACCTTAGGCTCTTATACCAAGTTTGTAACACCCCAACCTCGGGGAGCACGATCGGCGCTCATCCGGGTGAACCCGGCTGAACAAGCATGTTAGACACATTCTACCCAACTCGCTATGATCAAAAGGAGGCGTATTTTATTTAATTATACAATGTAAAAAAAACATGCAAACATTACTAATTCATTTCAAACTTACTACATCATTGTCAGATCTCCAAAATACATACACGTTACGGTTTAGTGGGACAAGAGTTCAAAACACAACATAATTCATTGACCTTTCAAATACCCATATACAACCTACATAAATGTCTACGGAGCCTCTAACGATACAAAAGACAGTTATGATAATACGGTGACAAGACCCCGTCTATACCTTAAAACGTGGTAAACATATGAACAAAGATGCACTACATGACCACGGGATGAAGCGGGGCTCACCAATGTCTGCTGGGAAGATGATGATGATGAACCACTATCTGCGATCAATACTATCTGCTACGGAACCACCTACATCCCTTTATAGATGTAGCGCCCCAGACAAAAGGGACGCTAGTACTATTGAATAGTACTAGTATGTATAACTAAACACTATCTCATTAGAAAGAACAATAATACAAGAAGAAATAATCATGAAATCAATGAAAACCTTAGACAACACCACATCATCAAATTAAGGATCACATAAGCTTTCAAGTGAATTTTCCATGGCTTTAAATTGGGACATTATTAGCATTGATACCTCATTGTTCACGATACCAACGTACTTTTATACGGAGTCCGATCATGACATGTTCGGCTAGTTCATCTTATTGGAGACATTCACCACAATCTTAATTCCCGTTTCAATTTCCAGCACAATACCACCATGTGTGCGGTGGCGTCCGATCACGGACCGATCGGCTAGGCCGTCTCACTCAAGACATTACCATTTACCATCAATCATCTCATTTCATATTCTCCTTACATATTTCAATTTCTTCAGCGCTAGTGGCCACAATCGTTACATCACACTTGGCACTTGGCCGCATTAAATAATTCGAGTTCTTTTCCCCCATTTCACATTATCATCATTTTCGTCAAACAAGCCTTTCAATTCAAGATATTAAGTACACACGGGAGAAATTATGAGTCGTGAGCATATAGAGGCTTTCACATACTTTGGCATACAATCTTTGTTCAACTCAACTTGAAATCTTGTCATTGTAACACACATTTCATATCTTTAACACATCCTCAAGTGACGAGATAACATAATGGGAGCATTGAAATACATATTCACATAAACTCTTACAACACCAGCACATTTGGAATAACATTTACTACATCAATCAATGTTGGTACTTACACCAATTGCATGGACACCATGGGGGTTCAATTTCTAAGAAGATGGAGTTTTGGTCATACATACCTCAATAGAGCTTTCCTTACGTTCTACAATAAATTACGGAACCCTTAGAACCATCAATCTATTTTAGAAATGTCACAAGTTAATTCAAGAATTAGAAGGATGATCAATACTCTAGCCCATTTGAGCACATTATCAAGCACTAGGTGTGTATTATGTTTTTAAGACCTTTTGTGAAATATTCTATCAACCCACACCCCATACTTTATCATTTTAGCTCACAGTCTTCCTACATTCTTTCACCACCTATGCATGCAAAACAAACAACCCTCAAACCCATGATCTATTTTGCTAATTACTCATTTTAGTAAAAATTTCGAAATTATGAGCTGGGGCATATATTCTTACCTTTAAGGAGTAGACATAGTGAACTTTACTTGACAATCTTGAAGGTTTGTGCAAGAATTAAGGAATAATTAGATGGAGATCACTCTCTCACTCTAGGACTCTTTCTCTCACTCTAAAGCATCAGAAATATCCTCAAAATGAACCATAACATATGTTTTAACGACATGGGATCAGGTTTAAAATTTAGAATTTTGGAGCCTCGACACAGATCTGTGATCGCATATGTATATGCGGTCCGCAAAATGACCGCAAAAGTGTCCCTCGGGGGATTGAATTTTCTGCCCCTGCGGACCGCATAATGCACTGCAGAACCTCCTTTCGCAAAAGTCCAAGGAAGATTTTGCGACAAAAATGCGGCCTGCAAAATGGTTATGCGATTGCATAATTGGCTGCAAAACTTACCTCAAAATTGGCCAAAAAGACTGCCTCACTTTGCGGACAAAATGCCGCCCGCAGAGTGATTATGCGGCCGCCGAAACACACTCTTCTGCAAAACATTTTTCTTTATCCTAGTAATGTATTGTTCAATCCAAAAAAGTCCGAACCACGGATTCTACTATTATAACACATAAATCTAACTTGGCACCATGAAATTCCGGGGTTTAGGTAAAAATTTAACGGGTCCTTACAACCCCCCCCCCCTCCC
>ML277517.1:60318-72293 GCA_005239495.1 Nicotiana undulata
CCCCCAACTTTTTCTCTTCTTTACTCGTCTAATCATCTAATATAGATGTAATTGTTATATTCCTGTATTACTTACTTCTCATTGTGTCAAATGAATTCTTTTGATCCTTAGTCTCTGTGCTTATCTTACCTATTTGTAATCCGCATAGTTTTAAGTTCGGCCGGGACCCGTAGTTGTGGACGTCGAAGAGTGCCTAACACCTTCTCTTTATGGTAATTTGAGTCCTTACTCGATCTTTGATGGCGTTGACTAGTCAAATAGAGTTATCTGCATAATAGGTGTCCTAACGCACCTCAATAATCATTAGGTGGCGACTCTTCTTTCCTTAATACCTCATCTCCTATCCAAAAGAGTTGTAATATGTCAAAATCCGATTTAGCGAGAAAAAGGGGCCTGACAACATGGTGACTCTACTGGGGATTTACACTTAGGCTCTTACCATAATGAACTTGGATTTTGAGGATTATTTTCTTTGTTATAAATGCACATCCCTTATGTGTTATAACATGCACCTCCTTTCCCCTCTCCACCTTTATATGTTTAAAATTTTTATAATATGCACATCCACTCCCCCTTCCACCTCTATTTTTTAAAATATTTTATAACATGTGCATCTCTTCTCCATTCACTATTATTTGCTACGTCCGCTCTCTATTTTATTTAAAGACTTCTATATCATGCATCTCCCATCCCAACTCCCTTACTTTATTTCTCGCATATATTCCACGAACTGACGTCTTCCTTTGTCTTTCTTTTTATGTTTATCATGCTTTACCTTACCACTGTCTTTACTGCTGTTACATATTTATCATTCAAATACTTGACAACGTGTTATTATCTCTACATAAAGCATGCTCTACATCATATTCCACTCATGCCAATTATCAACATCGCGACGCTTAATGTGTGTCTGCACTCTTCCGAAATTACCTTTTTAGGATCGGAAAGGCTTATTTGCGGTAGACTAGTCGATTAGCGGTGCAATCAATGGTTCTGTGCCTTTCCTTCTCAAGTTGTCCAGTTGAGAGTATCAGTCTAGACCGTTCTAGAAACCTTACTCCAACATCAAATGTACATGCATCATGGTAAACCTAGTATGTGTTATTGACGTTGTTAACATAATAGTGTGCTAAGATAAGCCTTGTCCAAAGTCTGAGGGGATTTTCACAATCCCAATGGACATTATCATGTTGTGTGCATTACTTGGAGAAAATGTGCCAATACGTTAATCATTATGGTGTAAATAACCGAATCTGGAGGGGAAAAGGGCTAACTTTATTTGCTTGCAAAAAATGAGGCACGAAGTCCCTAGGCTCAGCATGGTCCAAAACATCCCACCCCTGCTGCTTGATGGTGGAAAAATCTCGCGCCTTGCGACAAAAGTCATGTGAGAAGGGTCCTCGACAATTTGGCATCCTTTCTAGACATCCAACCAAATAGGGCACTGATCGAGGCCACTACCATGTTTTGGGACGATAAAAAGGATGTCTTCTGTTTTGGTGACAGAGAAATGACTCCTTTCCTGGAAGAAATAGGAGGCTTCGCTAAGATGCCATGGGATAGTCCAGGGTTATTGGTTCCAGAAAATTGCACCCCTCACGTATTTCTAAAAATGCTGGGTTTCAAGAAAAATTATGAGTTGCTTTGTTTGAAGAAGTCATACATCCCATTCGAATTCCTTTATGAGCGTTATGGACACAGCAATTCATATCGCCTTCATCATGATGAATTACTTTCTTGGGTTGGACGCATCGTCGAGTTTATGTGTACATTATCTGCTTCTTGGGGTTGTTGATATTTCCAATGAAAGGGGGAAGGATCCACACTCGCCTAGCCATGGTCGCCAGGACTTTGATGGAAGGCATCGAGGGGCAAACCTATACTATCTTCCCCATGATCGTAGCTGAAATGTACCGCGCTCTAGATCGGTGCAAATGGGGATTCGAACACTTCGAAGGTAATAATTTGTTACTGCAAGTCTGGTTGTTAGAATGTTTTTAGAGGGGAGAGTATCACCAAGAGATTCTCCGTCGACCGTTGAATAACTACATAGCCTACCATCACCCCAAGAAGATGTCCTAGATACGTTTGCACAACCTAAAAATGTTGTAAATTGGGTACGTTTATTCAGCAATCTGACAGACGAGAAGGTACAATGGATGCTTGAATAGTTCCCTATAAGTGAGTTCATTATTAGGTTAAGAGAGACTACTTATTTGGTGTTGATCGGGTTGAGGGGTATCCATCCTTATGCTCCCATAAGGGTAATGAGACAAGTAGGGAGGAAACATGTTATACCTCGGGTTTCCAACATGGTCCAATTCAAAGCAGATTTTAAAGGGGACGTCGTCCTATTCAAATAAGAGGAACAACACATGTGGAACCAGAAGGTTATTGTGGAAAAAGATAATATCGAGCCAGACAGGTATCATACCGGCCATATGTACTTCTACCCATCATGGTTGGTAGAGAAGGAGACGTCAATTCAGGAATTAATCAGAAAAATAGGATCATAGATGATGTTGCCGAAGCGCAAGTCAAGTATAGGATGTTACGCAAAAGGGTATTCGAGTCTGAATCTAGGAATTTGGAACAACACAAAGTGGATATTGAATCAATCAATGAGTGGAGAGAAATTTTTACCAAGTCAATAGAAAGATTGGAATATTTGGAGCAAGGGTTGATGGATCTTGATGGAAAGATGAGGAAGAGACTCTCATATTCTCAGAACACAGACGACAACGAAGGAGGGAATCTAGAAAAGGCTTACCTACTATTGGATATGCGCGACTTGGGGAACCTGATTAATGGATCTAAAAGAGCCAAGCATCGGGAAGGTAATTCTGGGGCCAAGTAGATTAGGGAACAATGTTCTTTACTACTTTCTAGATTCATTTTAGATTTCGATTGTAATAAGGTAAATGCCATTAGTAACTTTCTTATTAGTATCGATTTAGTAAGGATTTGATTTATTTTCGTATTAATGAGATGACGCAATTATTGGCATCAATTTTCTCCAAGTATATGTTTCGCTTAGGCCTACCTCGGGCATAACGAGGTCCCCCAAATTAGGACGCAAATTTATTATATAATCTTGCAAAGCAAGTTCAATTTTCTTTCTTTTGATTATTCCCATTCCCCAAGGTTGGTTCATGCATACTAGCATCATCAACATATCACACCAGATCTAGAGGTCATCCACCTCCTCCTCCTCCACCAAGTGATCTCAAAGACAAAAGCAAAAGGAAAGGGAAAATGGATAATTTGAGTGGTATCAGAAATGATAAAACCAACATAGCAGAAAATGTCGAAACTTCAAATGGTCGGAGCACCCCGGCACATAATGAACTGGTCTTACATCTACAACAGAAGATTTTGGGACTACAAGGAGAACTTGAGCAGGTCCGGAACTTGGAAAACCTCTCCCTCACTCTAAATGTCCCCGATATTAACCAACAAAATCCAAGCACCCAAAACCAAGCACCACCACAAAATCCAAAAAACAAAAATCCGCCACCAAACCATCCAGCACCACATCAGTACCCTACACCTCCTCAAAACCTTAACCCTCCTCCAGGGCCAACTCCGCCACAACATCATCACCACCCAACTCAATACCTGCAAACTACCACTTATCATACTCCTCAAAATATACCACAACCCACTCCTGACCTTCACAACTCAACAAATGATCACCCTTATACTCAGGTCCCCGGAGTCAACCAAAGCAACCCGATATACGTAGAGGCCTTACCCCACACCCCAAAACAAAACCTATACAAACCTGATTCGATCGAGAAGGACCTGCTCATCAAGAATATGGCAGAAGAACTCAAGAAGCTCTTTGGCAGAGTTCAGAATATCCAAGGTGGTAAAGGCGTTGAAGGTTTGAATTATGAAGATTTGTGCATTCAACCCGATGTAGAACTACCGGAGGGTTACAAACCTCCTAAATTAGATATGTTCGATGGAACCGGCGATCCAAAAGTGCACCTGAGGACCTATTGTGATAAGCTCGTAGGAGTGGGCAGAATCGAACAAATCCGCATGAAGTTGTTCATGAGAAGCCTTACAAGTTATGCATTGTCCGGGTACATCAGTCAGAATCCGAAGAAGTGGTCGAGCTGGGTAGGCATGGCATCAGACTTTATGGACAAATTCAGGTTCAATACAGAGAACGAACCGTATGTTTTCTACATTCAGAATCTCAAAAAGAAACCAACTGAAATATTCCACAAATATGATACTCGATGGAGATCTGACGCCGCAAAAGTGAGGCCATGTAAAGACCCATAAAATTTCTTAACTAAAAATGATGCCCGGGTAGGTCCCTCTATTGATATAACTGTAGTAATTCTTAAATGGGACCTTTTTGGAGTGAAAATTACCCAGGAATTAGAGGATAGAATTATTTTCCAGGTGTGTGCAGATCTGCGGTCCACTATGCGATCGCATATCACGTCTGCGGACCGCATAGTGGTCGCATAGTGTGACAGATTGCTGTCCATTTTGAGGACAGCTACGCGGCCCAAAATGCGACCGCATTTCATGTATGTGGGCCGCATAATTGCACATGAGCTTTTGCGGAGGGAGTTATGCGGCACACTATGCAATCGCATAACAGGTATGCGGACCGCATAGTTGCCGCATACCTGGGCAGATTCCTTTTCTTTTTGGCCCAACTGAAGGCCAACAATGCGGCAGGTCTGCGGACCGCATAATCGAAATGCGATCGCATTCCGGACCGCAAACCTGCATCGGGGCTTCTAATTTTCTAATTTTAAAACCTGACCACCGGCCTAATATAACACCCATCCCCTTTATTTTTAACGACCTTCTGATAATTTAGAGAGAAGTGAGAGTGGGTTCTTGTGAGAGAGAGTCCCATCTTCCCCAATTTGATCCTCCTTCACTACTCAGGCTTGGAACTAATCGAGTAGAACACCATTTCTTCACCACAAGAGGTAAACTTCCACCCCATTAACCTTAACTCTCAGATTCTAGTTTAAATGAAACACACATAGGTTAGTTCTTGGAGATGGGGGTTAAGAGTCTTGCATGCATGTAATTAATTTACCATAATCTATTAAAGGGAAGTAGGTTGGAGTAATCTTCCACTAAAAAGGGGTTATGAAATCTAGAGGAACACATAGCGTTTGATAAAATGCCCAAATGAGTTCAAGACATGTTCATAATTCCTAATTCTAAGTTTAAATGTGTCACATTGTGAATTAGATTGAAGGTGCTAGAGGGTCCGGTGATTGGTGATAGAAATTAAGGAAAAATCCCGACTGGAGGTATGTATGGCTAACTCTAATCTTCATAGGATAGACCTGTTTGTGTTCGCTTTCAAGGTACGATTCTCTTGTTGATTATCTATGGAATTTATGTGTTCTATGTACCTAATTGAGAAATCCTTGCTTCTATGTTGTTCCATGTTACTACCATGTTGTTATGCGATTTGAGTGTATAAATTGTGATCATCATGTTCTCTCTTTTACTATGTGTGAGATCCTCTTATGTGATGAGTGTGGTAAATGTGAAAGGTTGGATTGATATGAAATATGAATCAAGAGATTGTAATGATTTGAAAATACGAATCAAGAGGTTGAATTGATATGAAACATGAATCAATGGATTGGGTTGTTATGGAATATAAATTAAAGGATTGGATTGACATGAAATATGAACCAAGAGATTCTAATGATATGAAAGATGAATCAAATAATGAAATGATGTGTGATGGAAATCAAAAGCCGGAAAATGATAAAAGTGACCTAAAATATCTATGAATCGACAGGAGAATGTCCTAGGGTGATATGGCATATCCGATCGGGCCGGGATCGGACTCCATGCCGTACACATGGAGACATGAAATTGTGATATGATGATGATTATAGCCTCACTGTTTCAGTTGAGATGGCCTAGCCGGTTGGGCAGTGATCGAACTCCGTGTGAACATGCCACGGTGGTGATATGAGATGTGATGATATTCGGGCCTCACCTAGGATGGCTTAGCTGATCGGGCAGAGATCGGACTCCGTGTGACAACGACACGGTGGATCAGTAATAATAATAACAAGATGAACTTAAAAGAACATTAACCAAAAGATGGCAAAACGGGATGGGGGATGTGGAAATTCTTGTTTGTGTTTTCCCTTGCTTCGGTGAATCGTCGTATGATGTCTCTATTTGTGTCTTTGACTGTTGATGTTTATCCTATCTAGAGTAGGTTTGTTCATACATACTAGTACTATTCAACGGTACTAACGTCCCTTTTGCCGGGGGCGCTACATCTTTTATATGGATGTAGGTGGTTCTGTAGCAGGTAGCGTCGATCGCCGATAGTGGTGCTTTCCCCTCCTTCCTTCAGCAGTTCTGGTGAGCCCCACTTCCTCTCAGGTCCATGTGTAGTTCATGTTAACTTTCTTTTGTATATGTTGTTTCTTTTGAGGTATAGCCGGGGCCTTGTTGCCGGCAAGTCCATGTACACTTCTCCGTACTCTTAGAGGCTCCGTAGATATTATGTGGGTTGTGAATATATTTTGGGTAGTTGTTGTACTTACTCGTAATCGTGGTCCTGTATCGGGAATATTGTATTTAGTATGTATGTTTTGGAAATATCTGATGTTAAAACGTTAAAAGAGGAAGAATGGACTTTATGTTGTGAATACACGTTTTGATTGTCTCCTGCTATTTATTTAAGTAATGTATGCTATAACCATAGGGAAACGCGTCAGGTAGGAAAGGCAAATCAGGTTCGCTTGACTGGGTTCATTCGGTTAGGCGCCGATCCCGTCCCTCGATTTTGGGACGTGACAGGCCAGCACTTGAAGAAGAATAGATGAATAAGTTCTTCGTCAGAGCTCAAGACATGTAGTACTATGAAAGGCTGATGGTCATTGAAAACTATAAATCCTCTGACATCATCAAGTTGGGAGATAGAATAGAAGAAGAAATTAAGAGTGGAATGGTGATAAATTTTGAAGCACTGCAGGCTACAAATAAAGCTCTACAATCAGGAGGTATCTCGAAGAAGAAAGAGGTAGGTGTTATGATGGTAACCCAAGGTCCAAAGTCCCCCCGCACATACCAAACACCTACACCCACATACCAGCCTTCACCCCCAGATACCAACAACCCGCTGCCGCCTACCACATCTATAACACCCAACCCACATATTATCACTCACTACCACCCGCCCGCCAAAATTACCAAAAACCAAGACCAAACTTCGACCGCATACCACCCAGACAATACACCTCGATCGCTGATCCTATAAACTAATTGTATGAGAGCATGAAGGCTACTGGCTATAGCACTCCTATTCCTGTTGTCCTATGGAAAATTCTTCTCAGTGGGTTAACCCAAATAAGACATGTGCCTATCACTCGGGCATGAAAGGCCATACCATTGATGAGTGTCCCACTTTGAAAGACAAGATCCGGGCCCTAATCGACAATAAGGTCATCCAATCAAAAGAAATTGCACCCAATGTTCACAACAATCCTCTCCCGGATCACAAAGGTCAGGGAGCCAGTGTGATAGAGACCAATGAGGAATGGGATCCGCAAGGGGTCAATTGGACTCATTCGGGAGGGAGATATTCTTAAAACATCTCCAGCCACTCTCACGCCCATTACGAAACAAACCAAACAACCATTTGAAGTCGAGGTAACCACAACCGCACCGTTTGAAGTTGAGGTGACCACACCTTCACAGTGATGGTAGCACCCCCACCATATTATAAGTTTAATGTTATACCTTGGGATTATGTTGCAGAAGAAAGAAGGAAAGAAAAAGCAAAAATGGAAGAAATAGGTGCAACACAAGGTATGACTGGAACTGGCAGGGTTTATACACCTGAGCATTTGGGGGGGACAAGCAAAGAAGTTGTATCTAAGCCGCCTGCCATTGAAACTAGCGTTGATGACCTTTGGAGGAAAGAAAGCGAGAGAATACTATGTGGTTGACCATTTGAACAAAACTCTCGTTCAGATATCCATCTTATCACTGTTGCAAAACTCTGAAACACACCGGAGTGCCCTGATGAAAGTGCTGAGTGAAGCTTATGTACCCACAAAATCACTAGTGGGGAAATGGCCAACATGGTCGGACAGGTACCAGAAAGCCATAAAATCACTTTTCATGAAGACGAGCTGCCATCAGAAGGATTAAGTCACAACAGGGCACTACATATCATAGTGCAATTTAAGGATAAATTCATCGGCAGGGTCCTGATAGATGGGGGTTAGAGTATCAATATATGTCCACTAACCACTCTGAAGAGGTTTGGTAAGGGATTACACAAGATACTAGCAGGGAGCATGAATGTGATAGATCTCAAAAGGCCACAATCGGAGAAATCAACCTCAGCCTACAGATGGGACCAACCGGGTTTGATGTTGAGTTTCAAGTGCTGGACATATCTGCTACTTACAATCTATTGTTGGGACGACCTTGGATACATGCCGCCGGGACAGTGGCTTCTACTCTACATCAGGCCGTGAATTTTGAATGGAACCATCAAGAGGTGATTATCCATGGAGACAGTAGTAATCCCATCTATACCAATCAGAGTGTTACAATCATCGAGAACAAGAGGAAGTTGGGTGGAGAAACATATCATCGCATCAAACGCGTTAACACGATTGAAAAGGACAAATGGTGGAACAACAAAATAGAAAGTGTACTGCTATAGGAAGGGTATGAAACTGGCAAGCGTCTCGTCAAGAATCTTCAAGGGATCACCAAATTGGTACAACCAAAGCGTCATGGTACAACTTTTGAGCTTGGGTACGAATATACTTTGCAAGAGTAACAAGATTGGTCGCCACCATGGAGCGATCCTTATTATCCGCTGGAACAACCGGTACTACAGTTGCACCAGACATTTCATCAAGATGACATAATGTGGGGATCTGGGGTAGATGAAGTCTTAGCCGGTATGAGGAATTTATTTGTGTATGAAGAAGACATGAATTGTAGTGCAATAGTTGAGGAGTAGGAGGAGGAAGACCTTACTATTTGATTGTGGAAAAAGGAGTTGTTCTCAAGAACTGGACTGCTGCACCATCCCGGGCCCGTTGATTTCCTAGGTAGCCTGGCAATTAGCATCAATCATTTTTCTCAAAGAATTTTTAGCATATAAGACACTTTCAGTATTTTGTTTTGAAAGTACTTTGTTTTGAAATAATTGCTCGAGCCATCGAGCCGTATTTGTTGACGTTTTCAAGGTTTTATTAATATTTTTTTATATTTATTATTATTATTTACATTTCTTTCTACAACATTATTATTACCTATCCCGATGAACCCACGACTGTGACATGTAATGAGACAACGCAACATAAGGATAGTGATTCAGAGGATCTGGAAGATGATATAATACCTGAGGAAATTGTCATAGAAGTGGAGAACTTTGAAAACAAGCCTAAGCCTAATATGGACGAGACTGATACAGTTACTTAGGGGATTCTGAAACCGTCAAGGAAATGCGTATAAGCATTCACCTATCACCATCAGAGAAGGAAGAATATGTCTGATTCCTAAAAGAGTATGAAGATATCTTCGCATGGTCCTATGATGATATGACTGGTTTGAGAACATCCATAGTGGCTCACAAGCTACCAACCGATCCCATGTGTCCATCGGTAAAACAAAAGCTCAGAAAGTTCAAGCCGAATATGAGTTTGAAGATAAAAGAGGAGGTCACCAAGCAAATCAAAGACAAGGTTCTTAGAGTGGTTGAATATCCGACATGGTTGGCCAATAATGTGCCAGTTCCGAATAAAGATGGGAAAGTCAGCGTGACTATTGATTACCGAGATTTGAACAGAGCAAGTCCCAAAGATGATTTCCCATTATCCAATATACACATACTGATCGACAATTGTGCCAAGAATGAGCTTCAGTCCTTTGTGGATTGTTTCGCGGGGTATCATCAGATTTGGATGGATGAGGAGGACGCCGAAAAGACAGCCTTTATCATGCCATGGGGGATGTAATGTTATAAGATGATGTCGTTTGGTTTGAAGAATGCTAGAGCCACTTACATGAGAGCCATGACAACCATTTTCCACGACATGATACACAAGGTAATATAGGTGTACGTGGACGAAGTCATCATCAAATCCAAAAAGAGCATAGATCATATAGTAGACTTGAGAAAATTTTGATCGGATTCGAAGGTACAATTTGAAATTGAATCTTGCAAAGTGTGCCTTCGGAGTCCCTGCCAAATTATTGCTGGGATTCATCATCAGTCTCCGATGGATCGAATTAGATACGTCAAAGGTCAAAGCTATCCAGGACTTGCCACCTCCGAAAAGTAAGAAAGATATGATGAGCTTCTTAGGGCGTCTCAATTACATCAGCCGTTTCATAGCACAATCAACCATGATCTGTGAGCCAATCTTCAAAATGATAAAGAAAGATGTTGTGATAAGCTGGACTGAAGAATGTCAGAAGGCCTTCGATAAGATCAAGGAGTATTTATCTAGGCCACCTGTCCTGGTCCCACCAGAAACATGAAGACTTTTGTTGCTTTATTTGTCCGTACTAGATGGGGCTTTTGGTTGCGTTCTGGAACAACATGACAAGACTGGGAGAAAGGAGCAGGCAATATATTATCTAAGTAAGAAATTCACATCTTACGTATCTTGGTACTCTTTGCTGGAGGCACCTGTTGCGCTTTGACATGGATAGATCAAAATTTAAGACATTATTTATGTGCATACACCACATATATCACATCAAGGATGGATCCGTTGAAATACATCTTTCAGAAACCTATGCCTAGGGAAAGTTAGCAAAATGGTAATGTCACGGCCCAAATCTTGATTCAGGTCGCGATGGCGCCCAAGGGCGGGGTTAGGCAAGCCAACACAACTTACACTAAGTGATACCCTTCCCATGTAATTAAACAAGTCAAAGATTATCAGTTTATAACAACTAACATGATACTAGCCTTGAGTGAAGGTAAAGTCATAGTAGATACCAAGCCGAAATAAAACGTACACATAGATATACATCCCAAAACCCCAAAAATATACACCGCGTGTGTGCCAGGAACTAGTTTCACGAGTGTCATGGGCAACTACTGAACATACAATGACTACAATATATACAAAGTCTCCGTCTAAATGAAATGGACAGAGAAATATAACAAAAGAGCTCCAGGGTGCTGCTAGAAAGTCGCCGGGAAAGCAGCTCACCGAGAAGTATGACCACTCTATCAATATCCAGCACCGGCCTGATAGTCAGACGTGCCAGCCTCCGGACCTGTACAGTCAAGTACAGAAAGGAAAAGAAAGTGCAGCATGAGTACATATTAAATAAATATGTACCCAGTGAGTATCCCGCCTAAACTCGAAGAAGTAGTGACGAGAGGTCGACTCGATACTCACTAAGGTCCAGCAGTGATAACATATGATAGAATATGATGAAATATAGTAGGCATGTCAGGGAAATAAGCAACAAGGATATATACCAAAAGCAAAAAAATCCAAACAATTGCTGAACTAAACAATAAAGCACTTTCAAGGGTAAGACCACCGAACGAAACAATAATCACAAATTCTTAGATCCGTCGTGGCGTACGGACCGCTCCCATAAGGTACCTTCTACACTCGCCGTGGCGTACGGCCCGATCCCATATTCATTTCAATTTTTTTTCAACACTGTAGTGGCGTACGGCCTGATCCCATATATTTCAATTACTTTTCAATTCTGCCGTGGCGTACGGCCCGCTCCCATATATTTCACAATTTCTTTTCAATTCCGCCGTGGCGTACGGCTCGCTCCCATATATTTCAATTACTTTTCAATTCTGCCGTGGCGTACGGCCCGCTCCCATATATTTCACAATTTATTTTCAATTCTGTCGTGGCGTACGACCCGCTCCCACATAGTTCAATTTTTCTTTTCCATAAAGCCTCAGAAGAATAACACGATGCAAAACATAATTTCATAGT